>JAODAL010014243.1:0-88179 GCA_025379985.1 Phyllomedusa bahiana
AAAGAAAACAGGCTCGTTGCCTACTGGAGACTTGTTTGTTGCTTCACATTCAAATGCATGGGGAACAATGTCACCAGTAAAATGGAAGTACCTCTAGCGCGCATTATTGGAAAACGAGTTGTTTTTAATATAGCTTATTTTTATTGCGAAATTTTTCGATGGTCCTAAGGGGACCTGTGGGGTTTTTAGGGTCATGCTGTGGGAGGGGGACAGGTTAGTCAATGTCCATTTCCTAAAATACTGCTTAAAGACTACTTTCTTCTGATTTTTAAAAACTGTGGGTCAGCAGGTTGAGGGCATGCGGGGCCCAAACAGGCAATCAATGTCCGTTCAACTAAAATGGGGGTTTAAAAAAAACTCCTTTTTAAAGGCACTTTTTAATTGGGGGTTCAGACAGGTTTAATGGCATACTGTGGTACGGGGGGGATAGTAAATGTCCAGTTCCTAAAATGGGGGTTAAAGCCCCTTTTTCCGGCATTTTTTAATTTTGTGGGTCAGACATTTTAAAGGGCCCCGCTGGGTCCAGGACGGCATAGTCAAGTCCAGTTCAACAAAAATGGGGGTTTCAAAGACTCCTTTTTCCAGCATTTTCAAAATTGTGGGTCATGCGGGTTTGGGGGCTCATGTGGGGGCCGGAAGGTAAGTCAAATGCCGTTCAACTAAATGGTGGTTCAAAAACTCCTTTTTTTCCGCCTTTTTTAATCGTGGGTAGACAGGTTTAAGGAATACTGGGCCCGGGACGGTATAAAATGTCCAGTTCAACTAAAAGGTGTTTAAAAATAAAACTCCCTTTGGCATTTTTTTTATTTGTGGGTCATGCGGGTTTTTAAAAGGTCATGTTGTAGTCAGGCAGGGATGGTGAATAGTCTGCAGTTTTTTTCTGTGATCTTGTTCCCTAATTTCTTCCCTAAGATGTGCAGGTACCAGTTTACTGTTGTGGATTTTAAATTCCAGCTTTTTAGCCCTTTTTGGGTGTAAGAAGAAGGTGTTGTTCCTCTCAATAGACTTTTAATGGCATCGGCGTTTAACTGTTATCGGCTAAACGGATATCGTCAGAAAATTGCCCATATTTACTTCGAATCGTAACGATTTGTTGGGGCACAATCGCTCATCACTAGTAATAAACATATACTAAAGAAAACATGTGCAAAAACACCACAATAAAAATAAAGATAGATGAATACATGAACAAATATATATAAATCACATGAAGCATGAGACAGATTATCAAATTATTAGTACAAATACATAAAATCTGACCTAACATTTAATCCCTGTGGATATCGTGTGTCTAATGTCAGAATCCAATATGCCTCACGGTTAGTGAGAGATTCTCCGTCCCACCTGCACAGGTCAAACCCAACCCCTCATAGCTCTTACTCTGAAATGGTCAGATCACCTTGGTGCATTCTTTGAAAAGTTAGCAGTCCTGATAAATTTTTTTACTTTTGGATATTTAATGTCTGCCATGTTCCCTGATCCTAACATGCAGAGACCTCGTTGTGCAGCCAATATATTGCAGATTGCATTGTTCACACCAAATCATGTAGATAACATAGGTACTATGGCAATTCAAGAAACTAGCAATAGAATAAGATCTGCCTGTAGCAAAAGAAGTAAAATCATTGCTCTTCACCATGTACTTACACAAACGAGGTCTCTGCATGTTAGGATCAGGGAACATGTGCATGACATTAAATATCCTAATGTAAAAAAATCTACCAACTCCTCATTGATACTGCAGCTGCTTCTACAATCAGAAAACAGCAGAATTGTGCCTCGGTGCCTAATGCTCCTGCTTGTAAAGGGCCGGCAACAATTTCACTCTATACAGCCACCAGCTCCTCTGTGACGCTGAAGCTGCTTCTACAATCAGAAAGCAGCAGAATTGTGCCTCGGTCCCTTTGTGTAAACATAGAATGGGAGATGGATTGTGCTTGGATGAGTTCATAGAAGACTGGATTCACTGTAATAAACCCCAGCTTGAGAGGAGAAGGGATCAGTGCTCTGAGTTCATAGAAGACTGTCTAGACTGAATGCAGGCCTGTGGTATGTAAACAGCTCTTACAAAATAAGACTGCATAGGGAGAGAACAGTGACATGTGGACTCAGAAGGGGGGGGACATATTGACTCGGGAGCGAACATGAACAGTGAAGGGGGGATGATGTCATCCCTCTTCAGTTAAGAAACACGCAGCTGGGAGGAGAAGAAACGCCCCTGGATTTCAGGAACTGAGAGAATCAAGCTTCAAGAAAACAGCCGAACTGATGAAGCGATACATCCCCTTTAAGGGAAAAAACCAGTACAAATCTGCATGAAAAACCCATGAAGCCTAAAAAACATGCGGTTTTTCAGACTTTTTTGTAGGCCACATAACCGTTAAGGGGCTCTTACACACAGGTACATCACGGAGTATTTATGGTAAGTACACACAAGGCCACATGTATGAAAACGGTCTAGGTCTAAAACTCACTTTGTTGCCCATAGCAACCAATCAGAGCGCCCCTTTCATTTCACACAGTGCTCTGGAAAACAAAGTGAGTTTTAGACCAAGACAGTCTTCATACATGTGGCCCACAGTGTTTTTTTTTCAGCACTGAAACAGTATTGAACCCAAGTCTTAAAACCATGCTATACTGATTCAGTGCATTTTTGGATACCAATTTGTATTGTTGATCGATTTAATCGAGATCTGCAAAAATCAAAATCAATTTTTTTTAGAAAATCATTTTGATTTTTCTAACCAATTGGCGTTTTACATTAAAGTCAATGCACAGTGAAAATGGTGCCATGCGTCGATCGCGATTTTTAATCCGATTTTACTATAAAAAATTGGAACAATCGAGAAACCCGTAAAATCAATTCAATCTCGATTTTTTGAAAATCGATCATCTCTACCAATTTGCAATGTTAGACCTGGTTTTGAGGCTGAATTTAGAGCCAGATTGCAGCCTCTCTGTTCTAAGATTCAGTGCTTAATCTACCTCAATAATCGACATATCATTTCTTCTTCAGCACTAAAAATGCAGCGGAACAGGAAAAAAGCGCTGTGTGCACGGCGGCATTGTTTTCCCATTGAACACAATGTGAGGCGGTCTGCAGTCTGTATTGGATGCTGTTTCTGGCACTGTTGTTACGTTCACATGACAAAGTAAAATGTAAGCAGGGAATCCACAAGGATTCAGCTACTGAAATCTACATCGTCCAACTTGTTTTTAACAAGGATTTTTTTTTACTATAGTACATGCTTATTCATGTGGATTTTGATGCATTTTTCGGAGGTGGTTTACAGTCAGGAAGAGTTCAATTCAAGCTACTGATTTTGGACACAGATCCGCGTTCAAATTCTTAGGTCGCGTTTACACGGCACAGAACAAGTACCGGTCGGGAAATTCTGATTGGTATTTGGTCTTCTTTGGGCACGCAGGTGGACGGCTTTTCTCCGCGGTTTGCGGATTCAAGCCCTCCCCCCATGTTCATGTTCTGCCTGAAAATCGAGCGGAAGGATGACTATGTTCTATGTTTGTCGGACTGCCAGCAGTCCAAGAAACCGTCTGGTGGAAAATTCGTGCAGTGAGTAATACACATACAAATGTTTTGGGAATTTTAACCACACCATTGACATCAATAGTAAATTTCCACGCATTTTCTGCATGGAACATGACCAACGAATGGGTATGTTCAAAGTTTTTTTGACTGTGAAGCGTTTTTAAAAATGTGTGCAAAAAATGCTCTTCATATGAGCTACAATGTGTATTTTCTATTGAGGTCAATCGTAATCGTTTTCTTTCAGTTTTAGATGAGTATTTCAAGTTGGAACCCACCTAGAATTCCTGGTGGTTTGAATATACCTTTTCAGTGCGGGATCCACATTAACAGCATCCAAAGCAGTCACGTGAAGTTACACCACATTTTTTAACACTTATTTTGGGGTGTAAGTTGCACCCAATACGCCCCTAAAAAAGCGTCCAAAATGCCCTCGAACACTTCTCCATATAGACTGCCATGTAAAATCAGTGTCGTTATTCAGATTTTACTCGAGTATTTTGTCAAATACTAAAGAATACGAAGCAGAAATCTGCCACGGGCAGTTCGCACCATTTCCTTGTTGCAATTCCACGTGTCCGCGCCGAACATATTAAACATGTTATCCTAATAGGTTAAAGAAGTCCTCGTACTGTGACATCAATGGAAATATTAAAGTGTTATGGCTCTGACAAGGATAAAAACCATTCTGCGCCCTGTAGGCCCCAAATAGTCCGGTCCCTCAGGGGTTAAGGCACCATGGCATTATGAAAGAAGGAAAGTGACATTTACATAAGCTGTTAGTTTCCTGTAATAACCAGTTTGCACTTCTCAGTAGCAGGTGAGGGAGCCGATTTCTTACAAATCACGTGACTTTGTAGAAGATGTGAATAGATCCTTCAAGGAGTAATGATTCGAGATTACATGAAGGTTGAATCTGAAGCTGACAGCTGTGAGATGTCTCTTAGTGCCTGAGTAGGGGTAAGGCTGGTTCACACATGCAGTTTCTGTGGCTGTTTTTGATGCAGTTTTTTGCACCAAAGTCAGGAGCAGATTCAGTAGAAAGGAGAAGTTTATTTTTTTTAGCCTTTTTTTTTTACAGTCCTGGCTTTGCTGGAAAAAGAGCCACAAAAACTGCACATGTGATACCTGCCTAAAAGTGGCCAAAGATGGGAGATGTACTGCAGAACTGGTCACTATTCTTCACTAGTGGGGCAGTATGGGGCATGTATGCAGGGCTGTCTGAACACCATTATGGGTGCCCAAGCATAGCAGTGCAATGGGCCCTGCCAATACATATGACATATGATATCACACCATCTTTCCACTCCAAAGCACACCTGTATCAGTACACCACCTATGTCAGGACACGCCATTAACATCTTGTAGGCAGACTACAAGACTAATTGACAGGGCAGGGAGCTGTTGGTTCCCTGCTTCAAAATGATTTTCACCGCCTGTGGCCTCTATGCTTGTGGGGCCCTCAGCAACTGCTTAGTAGGCCCAATGGATATAATTTTTGTGTAATGTTTTTGGAAATTACTGTTTTAGTACCATAGACACAGAACCCAATCAGAAGTATGGCATGGGGCAGCGGCTCTCGGCCACATTCTACAGGCTTAAGGGGTGAAGACAGGAGCCTCTAGGCAGAGCTGTGCACTGGCTGCCCAAAAAAACAAAACCACTTACAGGAACAAATATATACATTATCGATAACAAACTTATAACCTACATATATGGCCAGATCGGGGCAATGAAATCTCAGCTCTCAGCGCCGTGCGGCATGAAGTATGATTAAAAAAATATTTTTATTAAGTGTAAAATATCCTCTGAAAAAGAGCTGAAACCTTCTATAAACATAAATCAATCAAATCCCTAACAATGCGTTTGTCGCCGTCACCGGCGCTGCATCAGGAATTGTGATAAAGCGAAGGGCCGGGAAATACAGTAATTCAAATTCTTTAAGCTCTTCTCATTGGTCGGCAGAAACCAACCAATCAGAATAGGAGCGACAGTGAACCATTACAAGCTATGGAAAGTATGGACCAATCAAATTCAAAGGCGGGACAGTTCAAAATACAATAAAAAAAGGCAGAAAAGAGCTGATTGGTTGAGCCCAGGCGGCAGATATGAATCCACCAATCATATGTAGTGCGTCTATTTTGAGTGGAGCAAGAAGGGCGCGTTTAGAAGGGCGCCTTAAAGTTATTAATGTCTATGGGAAATATTCTAGTACTGTGATTGGTTGCGGGAAGAGGGCTTGTCCAGCTTACCCAAAATCAGCGGGTGAGCTACCTTCTCATAGAGTTCTATGGGGAAAGAAATGTAGAGCGAGCTCTGTTTGTGATTGGTTTAAGTTAAAAGAGGCGGGGTTTAAATTGGACCAATGGGAGGCGAGCTACGCTCTTATGGGTTTTCTAATGCAATCTGTAATAAAAACTGTACATGGCAGAAATTAAAAAGATAAGGGCTCACGAAGTTGTACCGATGTGTATATAAAATGAACAATAATATGGGGGTAACGAAAAAAAATATTAATTCAATAAATTCATTTTTATTTCTTTATTTTCGTTACACCCATACTATTGATCATTGGCTAACGAAATTAAAGAAATAAAAATGAATTTATTGAATTTAATTTTTTTTTCTTTAAATTTGATTGGTCAATATTTCTCCATAGGTTATAATGGGTCCCTGTCACTTCTATTCTGATTGGCCAGGATTGCCAAGCCCCCGCTAGCTCAACCAATCAGCTCTTTTCTGCATTTTTACTGTATTTTGAACTGTCCCGCCTTTGAATTTGATTGGTCAATAGTTTCTCCTTAGGTTTTAAGGGGTTCACTGTCGCTCCTATTCTGATTGGCCGGTTTTGCCGACCAATGAGAATAGCTTACAGAATTTGAATTACTGTATTTCCCGGCAATTTCCAATATCCTAATTCCTGATGTTGCGCCGTTCTAGATTTTTGGAAAGTGATTTTTTTTTTTTTTTTTAAGGTTTGAGCTCTTTTCTGAAAATGTTTCACACCTAATAAAAGCTAATTTTTTTTTGGAATCATACTCCATGCCGCACGGCGCTGAGAGCTGAGATGGATTTCTTTTGCGATCTTCTATATGTTTCTGCTCATGTTACGTTCTCGCTTCAATTCGACTCCGCCGGATCATTTAGACCAGATTCAACTAGGTCTGCCTGTCGGAGCTGGCGAGCGCTGGAATGCGCTGCACTTTGCCGACCCGCGATCATACATGCCGCGGAGTATTCGAATGAGCCCCGTCCCGCCCCAGAACGCCCACACCGCGCCCATTGCACGCCCCTTCATGTGAGGCGCAGCCGAAAGTGGCGAAGGCTGCGCCTAACATCGCATCACTGCGTCCGACAGCGGATTCGGGCCGGTGAGGCGAAGTATACGCCAGAAAACAGGCGCAAATCCCGTTCATACATGTCGCCCATAATGTCAGAAGTTACCTACTGCCTGACAGAAGAGATACTCTACCCCCCCTAGCACCCTGCTGTATACACCACCATACCCCGAGCCTGTGCACAGTGCACTCCAGAGCTGCTCAGTGCATCATGCCACCACTTTAGCTAATTACTGCTAAGTTAGTGTCTACAGCCCGTTTCATTCAAAGCCTTTCGACACAGAGGCAGCGCTGTATGCGTTACAGTGACAGCAATGGCATCCCACATTTTGACGGAAAATATAGTGCTGCATGCTTCACTATTTTTTATGGAATCTGCAACAGAGGCAGATCCTTCGACTCAGATGTGAATCGGCCTTATGCTAGGGCACGGGTGTCAAACATAACCAGTGGGCCAGATCCGGCCCGCCACCTTGTGTTGTCTGTACCGCGTCCGCCCTCCGATCTCTCTGACTCTGTACGGGCATTTTTTGACGGCCGTGCAGAGTCAGTCAGCAGCTGCACATTAGCTGTGCAGCTACTCCTACAGGGAGAAGGCCGGGCGGATTGCTACCCTCCTGCCTTCTCTCTTGTATGTACAGTGCATACACATCGGCATCGCAGGGGGCATGACGCAGGGCGTTCCTCACAGCGCCCGCGCCGCGGGCTCTCCTCAGTCAGAATCCTCAGCTTCTGCCCCAGGAGATCCCCATGAGCTGTGTGTCGGCGTAATCATCACGCCGCCTACACTGTTCTCTATCTCCCGGACCTGGCCGCACGGACCATGGAGAGGCGAGTACCTTTTTTATTTATTTTCATTAGCTGCAGGGGGCATATTACCCGGCTACAGGGGCCATATTACCCGGCTACAGGGGACTACTATCTGGCTATAGGGGGCATATTACCTGGCTACGGGGGCTACTACCTGGTTACAAGTATATTACTACCTGGCTACAAGGGGCAACTAAATGGCTGCAGGAGGCATATTACTGCTTGGCTACATTGGACAACTACCTGGCTACAGGGGGGCATATAACTACCTGGCTACCAGAGGGCAACTACCTGACTACATAAAGCTATATAACTACATAATAGGGATTTATATTTCTACTTATTGGGAGGCCTGTCTAGCTACCTATCTACTTAATAGGGGACCAAGATACTTACCTATTGGGGAACCTATAAGTCTACCTACCTAATGGGCGCTATACAGCTACCTAATTGAGAACTGCCTACCTAGTTTGGTGGTGTACCTACATACTGTCTTAAGGAATTTAATTACTTCCTATACTGGTATACAAAACAAGATTAAAACTTGGTGCACAAGTGGGAGCCTCATAGCTGTTTTGGGGAACTTTTACTGTTTGGAGCACAGGGGGGTAATTATTATTATTTGGGTCGTCCTTGATGGGGAGTTTGTACAGCGATAGGAATTGGTAGAGAAGTGCTGATAAAGTGAGGAGTCTAAGGCCTCGTTCCATCGGCTGTATCTTGGGCAGGATGGACGACCATCATGCGCGGATTATGCGTCAGTACGGCGCCAATCCGTCCCTGTCATTAGGGTTTAATCCACTGCTCTCATAGAGAAACAGTGGAATCCATCGTTTCCCCCGCTCGGAAAATTCCGCCATGGGGGGAGAAGGAAAGTGACATGCACATTATTTACGTAAACCATGCATTGTCTATGGGGCCGGGGAGCGGCGCCCCCGCCGCGCTCCGGCCCCGCCCCCGTCCCGCCCCTTATTTGTGAGCTCAATACGGCTCACAAATCCGTTGGGAATAAGCCGTGTGAACACGGCCTAAGATGTTTGTATTGTAAATCCTACAGTGAAGAGTCGTAGCTGGGAAAAGACATCATGGCGGTTATGGACAGATGGAGAAGGAAAAGAGAGCAACTCTTTGGAGACATCTCCTTTGAGTCCCTGGATGTAACTTTTCTGTAATCATTTATATGTCTGCAGAGCCTGTGTGCAGCTGGTATCTACTACTGTATGGTCACTGTATGTCGGTAATATAGGTTGTAGTATAATGGCTTGTATTGCTTTGTGGTGGTGATATATGGTCGTATTAATTAGTCACTATGTGGTGGTGATCTGTGGTCATGGTGTGGTAGTATTATTCGGTCACTATGTGCTGGTGCAGGGAGAGCAGAAGCGTCTTTGGGTACGTCGTGGTGCCTCAGCAGTGCCTGTACTTTTCAGCTGTCTCCCCAAAGCATTAAGGAGTGGGGGGACCTGGATGGGGCACACAGTCAGCAGTAAATAAACAGGAGGAGTGTTATGAACAGCAGTGGTGGGCCCTTCTTTCCCTTCCTAGGCCCACCCTGCCCTTTGGGGGCATATATACCTACAGGGGATGCTTATACCTACCTATCTACAGGTGGCTGTATACCTAGCTGTCTTCATACAGATGGCATATATAACTACTATGTACATGGAGCTGTATATTTACCTACAGGGAGCAAAAATACCTATCTACCTATAGGGGGCAGATATACCTGTCATCTACAGGGGTCTTTATACCCACTTATCTGCCTACAATGGTCATATATACCTACCCACCTACAGGGGGCAATATATTCTTCCTGGTTGCCCTCAAAGGGCTAATTATAATAGCAATACTATACAAATGTAACAGTTAAGGAGAAGTTCCATTTACACAGTTCTAAAATTATGTCGGCCCTTTAAGGTATGCCGGGAGGCCGATGTGACCCCCGATGAAAAATAGTTTGACACCCCTGTGCTAGGGGAAACATATGTAGTATTATTTAACAGCACTAATGCAGTGAAGGGGCCTGATAATACTTTGCACCCAACCTTTGTACAATTTGTATCTAATCGCTACATAGTCACTATATGGCGGCAGTATTGGTTATATTGTATAGTGCTAGCATACACTTGTCCCTGACTAAAAAAGCACGTGTTTGCCTGTCCCTAACCATGTAATTAGCTTGTTATCTATTTCACTTTTATTTTCCTTCTTGTGTTGATGTGCCGTTTATATCTTTAGGGAAGTGGCGAACGACATCACTAAATATAGAAAAATTCACTGCAGTATGGATATCGTTATTTCTGTTAGTCCTAGATCTGCCCCTTACAGACTGCAGCCGTTCCACAGGGGTATCTGGTGTTAATTACTATAGATAGGGGGGCACAGACCTGTAATGCATGTTATTGCACACCAATAATTCTATAGTTTTCTGTGTTAGGCTACATTCACATCTTCATCGCCGGTTCCGTTTGCAAACGCCATCACAAGTTCAGCCAGAAAAAAATGGCTGCGAAGCTTGTCGCGCAATTTTTTCCATGAAAGCGATGGACACCATGATGGAAACTTCAATGTAGCCAATGGAGTCCGTCAGTAAATGGATCCAATTACACCTGTGCGACAGAGATTCCAAAACAAAACCTCTGACACAGAAGTGAATGTAGCCATAGTAGTTTCACCATTCTAGGAATTTTTCCTATGACTGCTGCCAAGGAAGACATCACAGTATTTAAAATACCAACTCACCCATTACATACAAAGTCTTGGGTTAAAGGGCATATGTACCATAGAGATAGACCATGCAGCTGCTATAGGGCCCTAATAAAAAGGAGCCCAGCTCAGATTATCCCGCTAGTAAGAAACAGACAAAGGATGATGCCTCCTTCTTCTACAAGTGATGAAAGGGGAGGACAGGAAGAAAGATCCTGGACCTCCTGCAACTTGTTCCTGAATGTCAGGGGTTGGTGGGGGTGATGGGCATGTACACAATCAAGTCACATTATTATAACCAACTAATATCCAGAGTTTCCACCATGTACAGCACAGACAGCAGCTCGATGGGCTGGGAGTGACTCAGTAAAGTCCTGGTAGGTTGTCACAGGTATCTGGAGCCGACTGCATCCCACAGCTGCTGCGGGGTCCATAGAGCCAACACCATCCAGGAGCTTCCACACATGTGCAATTGGGTTCAAGTCTGGGGAATTAGGGGCCAATATAGTACATGGAAGTCTTGGTCTTACTCTTTCAACCAATGTCTGATATTTCTAACTATGTGACATGTCGCATTGTCTTGCTCAAAGACTCCATCTGCTCCACGGGAGACAATCAATGTGTATGAGTGTACATGATCTGCAGGGATGGCTTCATACCCAAATCAGTTGAGACTGATTCCACATGGATGAGTGAACCAGAGAATGCCACAAAAACATTCCCCAGACCATACCACTGCCACGACCAGCTTGTGTTCTTCCAGCGATGGTTGCAGGGTGTATGTTCACTGAAGTTTCTCACCTGACACACCAACGTCCATATGTTTAATGAAGCAGAAAACATGTCTCATTGGAGAAGGCATCCCTTTGACGCTCAGATCATTTCTAGCTGTGTGACATGTCTCATTGTCTAACTCGAAGATACCATCCACCCCAGGGAGGACAATCCGCATGTATGGTGTACGTGATCTGCAAGAATGGATTCATAAATCAGTTGAGAGTACCTTGCACATGGATGAGTGGCCCAGAGAATGTCATGAAAACATACCCAGACTATAACACTGCCATCACCAGCTTGTGTTCTTCCAGCAATGATTGCAGGGTGTTTGTTCTCTGTTTCAGGTCTGATGCCATCCTCTCTGCTAAGTGTACCAGGGCTGGATAATAGAGAGGCCAGAAAATGTTACATGCCCCAAGCCCACCACCACATTGGGGACCGAGGAAAACTTCAATACCTCTATAACTCAACAAAGACTTCAGTTTAAAGGTGACATCTCCTAGATACAGCTGCAGTAAGGGGTCAAATGGATTATACCTCGAGGTTTCCAGTAACCCTGATCTGGGCCTGCTACGTACGCCACTGCTTGGGTTGGAGATTTCCAAAAAAACATCCCCGCCCTCCTCTTTCCAGCCTAATTGCTCATACAGTCACGAAACAATCGGCAACCTGACACCTTGGCTGTAAAACTGGACCTTTTGGAAAGCGTAAACACTTATAGACACTTGATCAGTGAATGTCAGTGCAAACCACAGGGGATATCCCAAAGAAAGTGGTAAATAGGAGGGCGCGCACCTGCAGAGGGGATGTGCGCTGCATTACACCGGGGGAAGGTGTCCATGATGAATTGGTCTACAAATATACACATGTAATTTCATGTGCACTCCCTGCATGAATGAAAGGGTTTCCCAGAGGCTATAGTTAGTTGATACGTGTCTGATTACTGGGACCCCAACTGATTGTGAGAATCAGGGTGCTGTGCCCCCTTCTCCCGCTCCCTGTACCTCTGCGCTGAACAATTACAATGGAGGTCAGGCATGTGTGCTGCCAATCCACTCGTTGTCTACATCAGGACAAAACAGATATTAGCTGTGTAGATGAATGGATAGAGAGACAGACAGGAGATGGATGAAGAGATCTAGAGACAGATAGATGTAAATAGATGAATATAGTCGATGAAGTATATAGTGTAATATTCATATATAGAGGTGAGTGATGCAGAGTCATAGGGTTAAATATAGACAAGTGACACAGATGTTTGTTTAGATAGATAAATACATAGATGAGTTAAATATTGACAGAGCCCATTTACATGAACAGATAATTGGTTAGAAACAAGTCAGCGACTAGTAAAAAAAAAAGGTTGTTAATTATGCAAATGTAATTGTTTATGCAAGAATAAAAGTAATGATTGCTTGCTCTGTGGTACGAAAATATTAATGGACATATCACAGTGTTAGTACTAATATCTATCTGTATCACATATCTTCTTCTGTCCGTCTGTCTCATACCTATATATCTATCTCATATCTATCTATCTATCTATCTATCTATCTATCTATCTATCTATCTATCTATCTATCTATCTATCTATCTATTTATCTCATATCTATCCAGGGCCGCCATTAGGGGGGTAGAACCCCTACTGCCATATGGGGCTCGGCCAGAATGTGAAGCAAGGGGGGGCCCGCCGTCGCCGGCAGGCCCCGCCCCCTTGCTTCACAGTAATGGTACAGAGGTTAGACCGTAGGTCTGCTCTCTGTACCATGTGAATCAATCTGCTGTCGGGAGGAGGCCCGCGCTGCAAGTTAAGTTAAACACAATGGGCCACATGTATGAATCCCGCCGGGTCGAGGCGCCGTTTTCCGCCAGTTTTCCGGCGGAATCTGCGCCTGATTTATGTCGCGGCCGGGCGGCGCTCATACATATCATGTAAAGTCCGCCGCGCCTCGCCAGCGTATGAGGCGAAGTGCGGGGACATGGGCGCTGTGCGGCGCTGCGCCTATTCTTCGCCGTCCCAGGAAGTGCACTCATACATGCGGGTAAAAGTCCGCTGCGCCTCGCCAGTGTGTGGGGTGCAGTGCGGGACTTAGGCGCCGTGCGGGACTGCGCCGAGAATCTGTTCCGATGCGAGACAGGCTGGAGCGGCGAGAAATCATTCCAGATGTCGGTGCGGAGTATGAAGCAAAAATCGCCTTTATAAAGGCGTTCTACATTTTTGGGGTCTAAATCCTCCGTCCGAGGCGAAGTGAAGCAGGATCGGAACATGTGAGGAAGCGGATCGAAGATCGCGACAGAAGTCTCGGCGCTCCGCTCCGTGCAGCAGGAGTGTGATTCCCGAAAAAATCGCCTTTATAAAGGCGGAAAACAGTGTCAGAAAGGAGCTGAATGTACAAAATACACTTCTTAAAAAATAAAATCACTTTCCCAAACTCGAGAACGGCACAATATCAAGAAATATAATATTGGAAATTGCCGGGAAATACAGTAATTCAAATCCTGAAACCGGCCAATCAGAATCAGAGCGACAGTGAACCATTAAAAGCTATGGGGAAGAATTGACCAATCAAAATCCCCGGCGGGATAATTCAAAATACAGTAAAAATGCTGAAAAGAGCTGATTGGCTGAGATAACGGGGGCTTGGCTAGCTCAGCCAATCAGAATAGGAGCGACAAAGTCCCATTCTAGGCTATGGAGAAGTTTAGACCAATCAGAATACGAGCGACAAAGTCCCATTCTAGCCTATGGGGAAGTTTACACCAATCAGAATCCAGGGCGGGATAATTCAAAATACAGTAAAAATGCTGAAAAGAGCTGATTGGCTGAGCTAGCGGGGTCTCGGCTAGCTCAGCCAATCAGAGCGCGAGCTACTTCTCCCATTATACTCTATGGAGAGATGAGCGCACTCAAATCTCCGCGCTCAGCGCCGCACGGCATGAAGTATTAATCACCAAATTATTTTTATACAGTGTAAAACATTCTCAGATAAAGACCAGAACACTTCTTGAAAAATAAAGCAGTTAAAAACCCGAACAACGCGTTCGTCGCCGAGACCGGCGCTACATAGGGAATTGCCATAGAGAGAATTGCCGGGAAAGACAGTAATTCAAATTGTTTAAGCTATTCTCATTGGTCGGCATAAACCAGCCAATCAGAATAGGAGCGACAATGTCCCATTATAACCTATGGAGGAGAATTGACCAATCAGAATAGGAGCGACAATGTCCCATTCTATCCTATGGAGGAGAATTGACCAATCAGAATAGGAGCGACAAAGCCCCATTCTAGCCTATGGAGAAAAATGGACCAATCATATTCAAAGGCGGGACAGTTCAAAATACAGTAAAAAGGCAGAAACGAGCTGATTGGTTGAAGCGGCGGGGGCTCGTCCAGCTTAGCCAATCAGAGCGCGAGCTACTTTCTCATAGAGTTCTATGGGGAAAAGACATTCTGAGCGCGCTCTGTGATTGGCTAATTTCAAAGACCCGCTGTAATTTGGACCAATGGGAGAGCGCGCGACGCTCCTCGGGGTTTTGTAATGCAATCTGAAATCAAGCTGTATATGGCCGAAATCACATTATAACACTACACAAGTTGTCACGATGTGTATATAAAAGGAATCCTAATATGTGGCTAACGAAAAAAAAATATTAATTCCCTAAAATCATGTTTATTTCTTTATTTTCGTTAGCCAATGATAAATAGTATGGGTGCATCGAAAATAAAGCCGCCCTCTTTAATCTCCTGCTTTTCCGTTTTCAAAAGTTGGCAACTATGAGATGGATAGATAGATAGATAGATAGATAGATAGATAGATAAATAGATATGAGATGGATAGATAGATAGATAGATAGATAGATAGATAGATAGATAGATAGATATGAGATGGATAGATAGATAGATAGATAGATATGAGAGGGATAGATAGATAAATAGATAGATATGAGATAGATAGATATCAGGTAGGTAGAGAGATTGATATGAGATAGATAACAGATGACATATAGATAGATATTTATGAGATAAACAGACAAGCAGATGGGAAAATAGATAAAGTAGGTGATATAGTAAATAAAGACTGTAAACACGACACAACAACAATCAAACCAAAACCCAAGCTGGAGAAGGAAATGTGTAGAGCTTCCTGCTGTGTGTTTGTGGCCACGCTGGAGGTGTCAGCAGAGGCGGTGGTAGCAGCTGTGGAGATAGGCCTGAACATGTCATAGGGTGACTGCTGCTTCCTCATTCACTTTCCTCTGGAATTACCCACTGGGTGGAGAGAGCTGCACATAATCTCCACCTTCCAGGGCAGGCAGCTCACTCTCCTCTGGATGTTCAGTAGAGCTGTGGTTTGTGCAGTGGCTCTGATCCTCAGTATCATTGTTGTACCTGTGGTCTGTGCTACCTACTCTGCCACCATACCCGCCTCACAGAGAGCAAGCATGAAGCCTGGACGGCCTTCCTGGAAAAAGCTGCCACCAGCAGGTATGGAGCCTTCCAATATCCGCGCTCAGTTTAGGACTTTTCTTTTTACTATAGCTTTGGTTTTGCATTTAACATTGGACCATTTGTTGTAAGACTGTTCTATGGATGCAGCAGAGCTGAGTTTGTCATTTTGGTACTTCTTTATGCTAAGTGCGATCGTTCGTCGTGTTTGCAGTCCTATGTAAAACTACAGATAACACATTATGTTTGACTTATACAACGTCTTTCTCTTCTTGTTATGTTTTGTATCAGGCCAGGTTGTAGTACTGAAAGTATTTTCTCGGGTAAAGCTTAATGGCCTTTTCCAGTTTTATGTGTACACGGCATAAGTAATGTCAAATATTTTGATTTAGTGTCAGTTTCTAGATCTTTTCAGCCAGCAAATAGAACATTTCTTATCTCCATAGTTTATAGTTTGTGACCCCTGTATTCAGGCCAAACAATCCTTTGTGAGATACATACATTAGAAGCACAAATCTCTCTTCTCTCCCAATAGTTTGTTACAATGTATCAGTGCAGGGAAAGTGCGTTAGGCTCTTATGGAGCCCAAACTGAAGATCGTGTTCACTGGATACGATTACAACACACTCTCAGCTATGGGAAATATTAGGTCTGTGTGAGTTGTAAATTAAGACTATTTCCATTCACTGACAGCAAGTAGAAATTATGAATGTGGTGATGATGTGAAACACACATTAGAAGTTGCAGAAATTCTTATTATAGACTGATTATTCCTTTTTTTTTATTATTAAACTGGAAAGTTCCTTTAAGGCAGCAGTCAAACACCAAAGATGTGCTGCACTTTTTGCAAGATTACATAGGACAATGGTGTCAGTGATAAAGGAAAGGTTTTCATCTTTGTCTTAGATTGTAAAATGGAAGCTGCAATTGCGGGACACTTGGCAGGGAATCTATTATGGCAGAACAATTGTAAGGGGATCTATTATGGCAGGACAATCGGTAGGGGATCTATTATGGCAGAACAATCAGTGGGGGATCTATTATGGCAGAACAGTTGGTAGGGGATCTATTATGATTGAACAATTGGTAGGGGATCTATTATGGCAGAAAAATTGGTACGGGATCTAGTATAGCGTGACAATTTGTAGGGGATCTATTATGGCAGGACAATCGGTAGGGGATCTATTATGGCAGGACAATGGGTATGGGGATCTATTATGGCCAGACAATTGGTAGGGGATCTATTATGGCGACACAATCGGTAGGGGATCTATTATGGCAGGACAATTGGTATGGGGATCTATTATGGCGAGACAATTGGTAGGGGATCTATTATGGCAGGACAATTGGTAGGGGATCTATTATGGCAGGACAATCGGTAGGGGATCTATTATGGCAGGACAATTGGTATGGGGATCTATTATGGCAGGACAATTGGTAGGGGATCTATTATGGCAGGACAATTGGTAGGGGATGTATTATGGTGGGACAAGTGGTAGGGGATGTATTATGATAGAACAAGTGGTAGGGGATCTATTATAACGGGACAATTGGTAGGGGATGTATTATGGCAGGACAATCAAATGTACAATTTAAGGGCACTTTATTCATTCATTTACCCCAACCTTCCCCCACTAATCCCAGTTCTTACAAGAGACCGGACCCGCTGCCATATAGAATGCATAGTCCCACATCAGTCTTATCTTATCTTCCATGATAAGGTGGACTGGTCTTATCTTCCGTTATATGATGGACCAGTCTTATCTTATGTTACATTATAAGATGGGCTAGATCCAAAAATCAAGACTCCCTATCCTGTACTGAGAGCTCTCTGAAATGAGTTTTTTGTACTGGTATACTAAAAAGTTATTACTTGAGGCCAGGATATATGTGCACAGAAATTTTTTAAAATATTTTTACTAAACACTGTAAATCCTATATAAAGCTACAGGCACCTAAACTTAAAACAAGATATGAAAAGTTTTTGCTGATAACAAAGCAACATAGAAAATACCTGTGACTGATGATATATCACCCACAGTCTCATGACTACAATATCACAGCTCAGAAATGCTCTCGGTTTTGTATGTTACACTCATCAGAGAGATATTTGGGTAACTGTGTCGGTTGGGTATATTACATCTATATGTAGGTCACCTGACTAATTATTCTAATATTTAGGTCAGTGACGTCATGTGTTTTTCAGTTTTTAATTACCGTGACCCATTTACTTTGGGAGTGAAAACTGAGTCATAAATCTTTAATAATGAAGAGTTATCCAAAATTAACCATAGAAGGCCTTGCTGGTTCTTAGTCATATAGTCCCGTGAACGGCATAGGTGCCAATAACCCGCCATCTTGACCCAGAATTTTAGTTATCCTTGCCACAAATTCCAGGCTTCCTTTCTTGTGTCTCTATTATAAGAACAGTAGGTACAGTATAGTGTTTGATATTAGGCATCTGAGGGCAAGTGCCTAAGGCAGCAAACTTTATGGGGCGGCACATTTACAAACAATTTTCACTTACAAAAAGAATATATTTATATACATTTATATAGAGTGTAGTTGAACCAGGACCATGCTTGGCGGCATTGTTAAGAGGCTGACTATACCATGGTTTAGTAATTTAGGCTGGATCAAATGGACCAACAACTGCAGGACGTAACCATGCCCATGTGTGGCCACCAATAGGTACACAAGTTTGCTGGTGAAATAGCGATATTATGGCCAAACCTGTGTTATTATTGGTTGTAACATGTGTATGGGATCCCAGCCTAAATTACGAAACCCGGGCAAATCCAATCCAATCCTTGGGCCTAGCATGAACTGTAAATATGGCAATGGGAATAAGGGATATGTCCAAAAGAGATCTCATACTTGACATTTTGGTGGGGTTTTGACGCTGGGGAAATCAGTTATATTCTCTTTAATTTTGATGGAGTCCCCCTTTATATTCATTCAATTACTAAAAGGGAATTCTCCATTATGGTCAATCATTGCTGAGCAGATTTTTGAATTTTTAGTCAGTAGGGGCGTAGTTACAGGGGGTGCAGAGGTAGCAGTTGCTACCGGGCCCTGCAGCCTGAGGGGGCCCAAAAGCCCTCCTGCAACATAAGGAGATACCAGCATTGTAAGTAGCACATTGTAACAGGGCGGCCCATTTCACTTTTTGCACTAGGGCCCCGGAGCTTCAAGTTGCAAGAACCCTCTTTGTTTTTTGAGTGCGCTTCTCCCTCATGATGGGTTTTTACTGCCTAGAAAAAAACCAACCCCCAAAAAAATCCAATACTAATACTGTAACTTTCTATTCTTGTTACAGACAAAGAGATTGTCGCAGAGGTGGCGAAGCAGCTGCGCCTGATCGGCGATAAGTACAATACAAAGCAGAAAATTCTGAATGTCGTGACCAAGCTCCTGAGTCCCGGAACCTGATAGTGTGTGATCTTTTTGGATAAAAAAGTGCGAAAATGGAATAAAATTATTTTAAAAAATTTCAAAAAGGAAAACATGCTCTACAGGGAGGGGCCTAAAGAGGGACCAAGTCACCCACAAATCGGATACTGGTGGAGAAGATGAGGACCATGTGCCGCCATGATGAAAGCTGTTTTTATCTACAAGCCAGTAAGCGGTCATCACAATGTCAACACTCAAGACTACTCGCGTGTACATAAAGGGAGCCTCGTCCGGGATCAAAAGTCACCTCTGATATGAGTCCTTTGTAGGGTTGCCAAGCAACGGTGAAAACAAAATTCTGGAAACCAGAATGGACTTCAGACTGGAAATTAACCATTAGTCTACATCACATTAAACTGTATGTCGTCACCTATTTGGGAGGAACCAATGGAGACAAATCAAAAATACTGACTTACATTTCATTCTGTTATATATATATGTCATTTAATTTATATAGTGTCAATCGATGTACTTAAAGGCGATCTCCACTTGAGTGGCGTAGACACCTGCTTTCGTTATTACGACCTATCTTTGAAGAATCAATACTTGTTTCTCTTCTTGGAGCTTCTCCTCAGCCGATTTTGTAGGGTACTTTTGTTCTGGTTGCCTAGGAACCATGTTGCTTCCTGTCTGGGTGACCACTATTTCTTTATATGTACGTAGGAGAAGTGTTCACAGGAAGTTCTGTCCGTTTTACAAGAGTGCGCCATTCCATGTGGCACTGGGTTGGTCTAGATCACTCCATGCAAGGAATAATGAATATATGTTATAGAATAAGGGGGAAGGTGCTATCTTTGGAATGAAAAGGAGACGTAAGGAACTCAAGACGGTTGAAGCTTAGAGGATGTTTACATGATATCGGTTGTGATACACTTAATTTATTTCTACTTTAGTCGCTATTATTATGAGAGGTTTTCATCTATTTATTTGCTACACTAGTTTGTTATATGGATGAGTTGTTTGCAGTGATATTTTCCATTTTCTACATTTGTTTTGCATAATATTTGATACAATTTCTGAAATGTTCAAATAAATACAAAGAATTTAGTAGAATTTCTAAAATGATGACTCATCTCTTTGTGTTCCTTTCACATACATCACATGCATTTTATATTATACATCATATACCGAAAATTTCCTTTAATTCGCCATTTGGTAGCCTGGAAATTCCGATAATGGTGTTTTTGGTATAGAAGTGGGAGAGCGTTACATTTTATCACCATCAGCTAGAGCATCTGATGATCTGGCTTAAACTAGTTTCTTAGGAATTTAAAGTTTAAAGATGCGCTTAGATGCCTACTTTGAAAAATATAATATTCCAGTTTATGGAGACTAGATTCTGGAGAGCGGACATTTACCCAGGGATTATTCTGATTGCCATATTTGGAGTCGGGAAGAGATTTTTGTTCTAGCATGGGGTAACTGGCATCCACCTTGTAGGGGTTTTGCCTTCCTTTGGATCAACACTGAAGGGTTAGAAGTTAGGTCGATGGACCTGTGTGTTCCAACCTGTTACTATGTAAAGAGGCTTTCCAGGACTTTAAAGGGAATCTGTCATCAAAAATGTATTTTTTTTTTATTGATGAAATATTGTGTGTTCATTTTTGTCTAAATTCGTCGTATATTTTTTCTTTCATTCAATTAGTGGTAAATATTTTAAAAAATGCATAATAATTTTCAATATTTCACACTCTTAGCCACCAGAGGGAGCACATCCAAGAAAAAAATTTGGCTAGCACAGGGTATCACAGCTCCATACATACAGTTGTGGCAGTGTCTAGAATTGCAGTTTAAAACTTTGAGATTCTTAGTCCACATGTTTTGATCAAAAAATGCTTAAGCCACCCCTGGCTACCAACGGGATCTTAGGGTGGGTGGTCCTACTCTATTTTTACCTCTCACTTGAGTCAAATTCAGACTTCTCATTGGGTCAACAGACCTCCATAATCCAGAGAGAAAAATAAAAAAAGCACCAACCTTACAAGCATACTGCACTGATATAACAACCTGTGGAGGTGGGCGGGGTGCAAAAAAAACAAAATGGAGGCATCCATTGCTCCCTATATAAATTAAAAGCAATATATGCCAAATACAACGTGTAGTTCTGCACAAAAAAATTTCTGGAAAAACACAATGTGAACCTGGGTGCCACTGGCATGGTTGCAGCATATACATATACACGCATTCCAATACCAGTGGCACACCATCAGCTAAAAGGGCTAACAAACAATACATGGAAACCTCTAAAGAACCATTTATGCTATCTACAATACATGAAAAAAACTTTGAGATTCTTAGTTCACATGTTTTGATCAAAAAATGCTTAAGCCACCCCCGGCTACCAATGGAATCTCAAGGCGGGTTGTCCTACTCTATTTTTATCTCTCACTTGAGTCAAATTCAGACTTCTCATTGGGTCAACAGACCTCCATAATCCAGAGAGAAAAATAAAAAAAGCACCAACCTTACAAGCATACTGCACTGATATAACAACCTGTGGAGGTGGGCGGGGTGCAAGAGACCAAAATGGAGGCATCCATTCCTCCCTATATAAATTAAAAGCAATATATGCAAATACAACGCATAGTTCTGCACAAAATTTTTTTCTGAAAAACACAATGTGAACCTGGGTGCCACTGGCATGGTTGCAGCATATACATATACACGCATTCCAATACCAGTGGCACACCATCAGCTAAAAGGGCTAACAAACAATACATGGAAACCTCTAAAGAAGCATTTATGCTATCTACAATACATGAAAAAAACTTTGAGATTCTTAGTTCACATGTTTTGATCAAAAAATGCTTAAGCCACCCCCGGCTACCAACGGGATCTCAAGGCGGGTGGTCCTACTCTATTTTTACCTCTCACTTGAGTCAATTTCGGACTTCTCATTAGGTCAACAGACCTCCATAATCCAGAGAGAAAAATAAAAAAAGCATCAACCTTACAAGCATACTGCATTGATATAACAACCTGTGGAGGTGGGCGGGGTGCAAGAAACCAAAATGGAGGCATCCATTTCTCCCTGTATAAATTAAAAGCAATATATGCCAAATACATTGTATAGTTCTGCACAAAAAAACATTTCTGAAAAACACAATGTGAACCTGGGTGCCACTCTGGTTGCGGCATATTATAATATATATATATTATATATATATATATATATAATATATATATTATTATAAATAGTATACTATATATATATATAATATATATATAATATAAATATATATATATACACATTCCAATACCAGTGGCACACCATCAGCTAAAAGGGCTAACAAACAATACATGGAAACCTCTAAAGAAGCATTTATGCTATCTACAATACATGAAAAAAACTTTGAGATTCTTAGTTCACATGTTTTGATCAAAAAATGCTTAAGCCACCCCTGGCTACCAACGGGATCTCAAGGCGTGTGGTCCTACTCTATTTTTACCTCTCACTTGAGTCAAATTCAGACTTCCGCCTTGAGATCCCGTTGGTAGCCGGGGGTGGCTTAATCATTTTTTGATCAAAACATGTGAACTAAGAATCTCAAAGTTTTTTTCATGTATTGTAGATAGCATAGATGCTTCTTTAGAGGTTTCCATGTATTGTTTGTTAGAATTGCAGTTTGGTGCCAATCAAGTGAATAGGGCTAGTACCAAAGAAGACAAAAATGATCAGCAACTGCAAACACTGCCATGGCTGCAACGCAAATGAAAACACATAGAACTGAACCAGCAGCACTCTACAGACGGCAAGAGACAGATAAACACTGACTATATGAATTGTTTCAAGGTGCATACCAGTAACTGCTACATCTAGTATATATGAACATCTGAGGCTCTAGCGCACATTTGTTACCAGGACTGCAAACGCCCATCCACCATGGCAGATTAACTTCTTCCATTATGGTCCTGCACTTCACCCATCAATTCAGGCTGTTTTTAACCACTTACCGACATTTGACATATAAGTATGCGAAACTGTCGGTAAGGGTCTACGTAGTGGTACCAGTAAAAAGTACACATCAGCTTGCAAAAATGCCCCTCCCCCCCCCCCACTCAGGTCCATAGGTGGAAGTACAAAAAAAGTTATTGGTTGCAGAAAATGGCGCTGCAACACAAATTTCAAAAACAGAAAATGTTGGGTTTTTTTACGTTAACAAAACATAAAGAAACCCATACCTGTATGGTATTGCCAGAATCATATCAACCTGCAGAATAACAAACATAAATGCAAATAACACATCATTTATACCGAAGAGTGAACGGCGTAAAAATAAAACCCCTACAAACCTGGCTCCAGTGCATTATTTTCACATTTCCCCCATTTACAATTTGTTTTGTTGTTTCCCAGTATATTCTATGGTACAGTCAATGACACCATTAGAAAGTACATCTTGTTCCGCAAAATAAAGCTCTCCTATCTCAATGGCTAGTTGTACCAAAAACAGCACCATCTATGTCCCTGGATGTGCCTCATTCATTGAAGCTCAGCTGCAATACCAGGCACAGGCTGTGATAGAGGAGGCACTGTTTTAGCAGCCATGTTTTACTAATCCTGGACAAGCCCTTTAATCAGAACAGAATATAGGTGGAACTCACATGGCCTGAAAAGCAATGAGGCTTGAAAAGACTCAGAGAGACGTTAGATTGTAAAGAGTAGGTCCCAATCTGAAGTGAAGTCACCCTCGTAGTTTTGATAAAAATGTGCGCTTGGAGCCTCAGATTTTGACGTATACTAGATGTAACAGAAATGCACCATGAAATAATTCATGTATATCCAGTGTGTCTCTTGGCGTCTGCAGAGTGCTGCTGGTTTGTTTCTGTGAGCTGCAGTACCAGACACAGCCACAACCATTTGTGCGGCACTGTGCTTGGAGAAATAATGACGGGGATATGGAAGTCACTCGAGAGCCATTGCTCCTTCACTTATCCCAGAATCAGACTCCGGTGTATGAAATATTGCTGGTTATCTCCTGGTGTGTCCAGTAGTTGGTTCTCTGCACATCTTTATGCTTGTTTCATGAGATTTCATAAGTTTTTGAACAGAATTTGTGCATTATTACGTGATCAAGTAAAAGAATTCTCCCACTGAATAAGTAAGCACCAAATCTTCCGCCCTGCATCCATGCTGTTGGATTGTACTATATAACTAGGGTAGTACTGCAAAATCATTTTAACTAAATCTATCATGTAAATTTGCAGCATATTACTAGTTTTCTATAATGGACTTTTTGGAGCTTAACTTTATGGGACCAAAATGAGCAAACCAGATACATAATGAGAATATACAGTATGCCCCTCCTGCAGGCTACACATGGCTTCTGGTCACACGCTGTCTATACACTTTTTTCCCAACTTTCAAGCAAACTGGACTGCAAAAGGGTGAGGGTGATGACATGTACCCCAAAATAGATATTTCTGGACACAATAACGATAAGGCTAACATTTTTGGGGCAAAGTGGGCCACCGTACAAACCAGGCCTGGGCGGATTTACAGGGAGAAAGGCAGAGAAGGAGAGGCAGAAAGCAAGAGGCAGATTGCAGCCATGTACAGCAGCTGGAGGGTGGGCTCCAAGACTCAACTCCACTGGTGGGCCCCAGGAATTAACTCCACTGGTGGTCCCAAGAATCAGCTCAACTGGTGAGACCCAAGAATCAGCTCCATTGGTGAGCCCCAGAATGAACTCCACTGGTGGGCCCTCAAGAATCAACGCCACTGGTGGGACCCAAAAATCAACTGCACTGGGGGGCCTCAAGAAACAACTGCACCGGTGGGCCCTAAGAATCAACTCCACTGGTGGCCCCAAGAATCAACTGCACTGGTGGGCGCCAGGAATGAACTCTAATGGTGGGCCACAAGAATTAACTCCACTAGTGGAGTCCAAGAATAAACTCCATTAGTGGGCCCCAAGAATCAGCTCCACTGGTGGTCCCCAGTCACCCTAGCCCAACATTGATTGGCTATCCCTGTGAACTCTCTTTAGCCTAGCTAAATCCTTCTTACAATGTGGAGCCCAAAACAGAATCCTGTATTCCAGGTGTCTCCTTACAAAGGATTAAAAGAGGGATTGCAGGTTCAAATCTTTTTTTTTTACACATTCTAAAATCATATTTGCTTTTGCAGCTGCTGCTTGACCCTGTGTACTTCTATGTAGTTTATCTGTGAACAGAATACTTATCTTGCTCTGTTATTCCCAGCTTTAATCCATTTAATATATGCAGTGTAACTATCACTGTAACCTAGGGACTGGATACTTTACAATCATAGATGGGGTTTTCCCAGCATTTTTTTAAAACTCCACTACTGTTCCCCACTGACATACAAAAAAAAACTATTGTCCCCCACTGACATTCAATAAAAAAAAACTACTTCCCTATACTGGCATGAAATATAAAAAATCTTCTGTCCCACACTGACATGTAATATAAAAAATACTGCTCTCCATTGATATGCAATATAAAAAAAACTACTCCCCTCCCACACTGACATGTAACATAAAAAAAAAACTATTGCACAACGTAGTTAGTGATTCTGCAATGATATTTGTGATCAGAGTTGCCCTAGACAAACCCAGCCCTAAAGCACTTGACCAGGATATGGTTTCAGTAGATGTCTCCATTCACTGACAGCAAGCAATGATATGAAGAAATTACAAGAAAGAATATGTCTGAAAGGTTTATTTGCAGAAAACCATAGACATCAAGTGAAAGGAATAATGAAATCCTTCAGTCTTTTCTGGTTGCCCCTCAGCTTTCCTAGAGTCCTGGGTAACAAACTCGTCCAATTATACAGTGGTATGTAATTAAATCACTACATTATGAGACAGATTTTCACTACAGACCAAGTATAAGCCCTTCACCCTGTTTCCCCGAAAAGAAGACATCCCCCGAAAATAATACCTAGTGCTTTTTTTATGCAATTCAGAGTTTGGCTGCTTATGCTGATGTTTGTGATGAAATACTAATGTAATATTAATACATGTTGATTTTTGGTTCAACAATAAATGCGAATTCTTGTTCATGGAAAAATAAGACATCCCCTAAAAATAAGTCTTAGGAGCAAAAATTAATATAAGACACCGTCTTATTTTCAGGGAAACAGGGTACTAATGAGCCAGACAGTCAGGGGTCTGGGAAAGCTGAGTGACCACCCAATGGGGAGCTGTGCTGGCAGCCATATTGCCATTGCTATGAAGGGCTATATATTTTTTTTTTTGCGAAAGTGAAAGTGCGTGCGGACTGCTGGGGATTTTCGATGGCCGTGTGACAGCAGAGTCACTGTTGCTGGGTTATATATAGCCCTGTGTGTTTACTGATTGTGGCTAAAAATAGTCAGTTGAACGTGAACCTTCAGGGCGCTGGGTGATAATGTTTTTGGCATGCGATCAGGTCATACGGGTGTAATAAATGACTTCATACTACAGTGGATATTCCAGCCTGTCTGACTAGTCCCATCAACTTTACATTCTTAAAAAACACAACACAAAAAAACAACTACTTGGCCCCATGTCTTCTTCATCCTTATTTAGACACTACTTGGGTAACCACTGATGCAGATGGACTGGTTAGGACATGGCAGTAATGGCGGTGGTCCTGTCCAGGGTCCTAGTGAAATTTTTAAAACAGAGGCCCAATGATATTGTGCAAGAAAGGGATTGGTAATAGGTGGGGCCCCCAATTGATGGCCCTGAAATCACTTGTTGCAGCTCTGGAATAAAGCTATTCCTATTTATTAAAAGGTTATCAAATAGATCACAGAAGATCTCTCCCAAGATCTGTTTATACCCAGAACTGGATCCAGAATAATGGGGCGTCCTCTACGACTATAGGAAAGAAGGTTTCTGAAATCCATAAAAACCATGACTCTTCACTGTAGAAATAACAAAACATACATCTTAGACTCCTAACTGTATCAGAACTTCTAACCAATTCTTCTCTATACAACCCCATCATACATCCAAATGGTACAATTACCTCCTTGTGCCTCTAACAATAAAAGTGCCCCCAAACAGCTATGGGGCTCCCATGTGTGCGTCAAGTTTTAGGTTTTTTTTGTATTACCATAAACAAGATAGTTAAATCCCCCAATATAGTATGCAGGTATACCCCGAAACTAGGCAGTGAGATAGGGAAACCCCCTTTTAGGTAGGTAGTCCTCAATTAGGTAACTGTATAGCGCCCCATTATGTAGGTATGTTCAAATTCAAAAAACAGTGGCACACTAAAGAAACTATCAAAAGGGACATAGGTATTTTGGAAAAAGCATTACTGCTAACTAGGATATATGGAAAAAAATTTTTGAGGTTCTTAGTTCACACTTTTGGCCAAAACTGCTTAAGCCCACCTCCCAGTCTTGCATTTGAGGTCCCCTTGAAGATTGGGAGGTGGGCTTAAGCAGTTTTGGCCAAAAGTGTGAACTAAGAACTTCAAAAAATTGTTTCCATGTATCCTAGTTTATGCTTTTTCCAAAATTCCTATGTCCCTTTTGATAGTTTCTTTAGTCCATAGTGTGCCACTGTTGAATTTGAACATGTGTATGTATTGCTGCCACGCCAGTGTGCATTTGTGCTTTTTTTTTAAACAAAGTTTTTTTGATGTGCAAAACCAAATGTTGCTTTTGATTATATGTAGGGAGGAGTGGCTGCCTCCATTTTGGTTTTTGCACCCCACCCACTTCTCAGGTTTTAAATCAGTGCAGTGTGCTTTGAAGCAGGTATCTTTGCTCGCTGAAGTGTGCTGGTCTGAACAGAACCCAATAGAGAGGTAACAATAGCGTAGGACCTACCTGCATTTGAGGTCCCCTTGAAGATTGGGAGGTGGGCTTAAGCAGTTTTGGCCAAAAGTGTGAACTAAGAACCTCAAAATTTTTTTTCCATGTATCCTAGTTAGCAGTAATGCTTTTTCCAAAATTCCTATGTCCCTTTTGATAGTTTCGTTAGTCCATAGTGTGCCACTGTTTTTGAATTTGAACATGTGTATGTATTGCTGCCACATCAGTGTGCATTTGTGCTTTTTTTAAACAAAGTTTTTTTGATGTGCAAAACCAAATGTTGCTTTTGACCATTAGGTAGGTAGACTTATAAGTCCCCCTGTAGGTAGGGTTCTGGGTCCTCTATTAAGTAGATAGGTAGTTATATTGGCTTCCCCAATAAGTAGAAATATAGGTCCTTAGTATGTAGTTATATAGGCCTTCTAGAGGTAGATATAGGCCCCCTGTAGGTAGTTACATGCCCCCTGAAGGTAAAGATGTGCCCCCTGTAGGTCAGTGTATGCCCCCCTGTAGGTAGTTATATGCCCTCTGAAAGTAGGTATGTTTCCCCTGTAGGTCAGTCAGTTTCTCCCTATAACCAGGTATTTTTGCCCCCCGTAGCCAGGTTTTTTTCCCCCCTGTAGCCAGGTATTTTGCCTTCTGTAGCCAGGTATTTTGCCTTCTGTAGCCAGGTATTTTTGCCCTCTGTAAAGCTTAAATGAAAATAAAAAAGGTACTCCCCTCTCCAAGTATTGGAGGTCGAAACAGTGTAAGCAGCGTGATGTCATCACGCTGCTCACGATGGCACACAGCTCCTGGGATCTCCAGGGCCGGCAGAGGCTTCCGACTGAGGAGATCCAGCGTCGCAGGAGGCGTGAGGAAAGCCATGCATCACGCCCCCTGCGACGCTGATGTGTATTTACAGCACTCATTGAGCGCTGTACATACCAGGGAGAAGGCAGATGGGTAACTATCCGTCCTGTTTTCTCCCTGCAGGAGCAGCTGCACAGTGTATTTTACAATCACCCACCTTGGCCGCCTGTAGTAACTGCCCTGATACTAGTTGGCGCAGATGTAGGCAAAGGTAAATAAAAACTATTATTAAATACATTGATATCCTGATTTCCTGATTCTGCTTCTCTTCAGATCTCCTGCATTTACACAAGTTTCCCTAGTTACCGACCACCTTTCTCTGCTCTTGTAGGCTGCAGAAGAGGTTGGAATGGTAATGTCACTTCCTTCTGTATTTCTTATCTTGAAATACAAGAGCTAGTTTACATACTGACCAACTTTAGCCCTTTAGAGCTCTGTAGCCTTGTCCACTACAGATTACAAACCTCCTGTACTAATGTCCTTCTAACAGGATCAGCGAGGAATAGCAGAGCTGATATGCATATCACTGCTATAAAACCACCCACAGCCTAACCAGGAAGAGGGAGCCTGAAACTAGCTGTGGTTCTGTAAAACGGCATGGTGAGAAAACCCCTTTAAAGGCATTATCACTTATAATAGCCACTCCCTCTACCCCGGTTCAGTCACTTTAACACCTCATTAAGGAAGCGCTTTATATTAGCAGGCCCCTATGCCCTACATTGTGATGCAATATCCCTCATCTAATAAGAAGCAGCACTACAGTGCCCCTAAGAAGGCGGTCCACATATAGTACTTTAGACTGGGAGTCATTGAGGCAGAAATACGTGGTAATGGACACGGTGCCACAAAGCTGTCAGTCAATGGGCAGGATGTCAAGAAGTGATGGGCAGGATGTCAAGATGACCGACATATGCATTGGACACCATTACTAACACCACTACTACGAACCTAAAAAGCCAAATGCCTGACACACAGAATAATAACTGCACCTATAAAATAAAGTAACAGGTCCTTAAAGGGTTTGTCTCACTACACTGATTCATCTTACCTCAGTCCTGTTTTCTTGGTTTCACTTTGAATTCAGGGGCGTGGTTACTGGCTTCCACTAGGCTGCAGTAGAAGTCAGGTCTGTAGCTATAGCAACCAGTGCTGGCAGCGTATCAGGAGAGATCAAACAGGTCTGTAGCTATAGCGACCTGAGGAGCTGATGCAGCCCATACAAGAGGGGATATCTAGGAATAGGTAGGACACTGTTAATGGACACATATTGCAAAGTGACTTGTTTTTTGCAAGATCTTTAACATAAAAAACAATCCTTGTAGTGAGACAACCCATTTAACAAAGTTGTGTACGAAACGCATGTCAGGTGCGTGGTGGGTAAGCAAGTGATTTGCTTATGTGAATTACATTATTATATTTTGGCAATTTGCTGTTCCACTTTATGTAAGACATCTACTCTTCTTATGTGATCCACTATTGTGAGTTTGTGCAGTTTGCACAGTCTGTTATGGACGTGTTTTCTGCTTTCTGTCTCTTGATTGGATCCATAGTTACAGGGCACTATATACATATATTGTGTACTTTATCACTTATAGTATGCATTTTTATATCCTGAGTAACCATCTCTTTTTTTTTCTGCTGCTCTTTTTTATATATATGCTTTAACATATGATTAATAAAATGTAGTCTATTTTTTTAATTACTACCCAAAATCAGAAAAGCGGAGGATTAAACACCATCTTAGAAAAAGTATCAAAAAACTTGATTCATAATTAATTAATTAACACATGACAGACCTAGTTTAAAATGGACGAAAAAATACCAAATACAGGTTGAGTACTTATGAGAACAGTATTAAGTGTGGCCATTCACTTTCATGCTTCCCATGATCAAAGACAACATAATGTTACGAGTGTACAGATCACATGTCATATTTAAGCAAGAAAGTGGCCTTACAACAGAAAAGAGTGTATTTATATAAAGTCTCACCCATAGTATAAGGTTCCACATGAACTAGACCCGACGTCCCAACACGCGTTTCACGCTAGCTTCTTCAGGGGGTGTGTCCTATTTTATTAATGTAGTTATTTTTCTGTGGGTCTGACCTTTGGCTTTTCAGATAGTTATTCTTGATTTTATTTGCTGTGAACGGGTTTAAATCACTTTGCCATTCTCTATCCTTTTTCTGATCTGTGTTTTTATTATAACAAACTTCAGATCCCAAGCCTCTCTCTGCACTGTAACAAAACTACATGATAAGCTGCTACAATGGGCAGACTAACATATGCAATTTCAAATAGCTCCCCTTAAAGTCAGCGAGAGCACAACACAAAAAAAATCTAAGTCCCCTAGCAGTGTTTGCCTTCTCTGTTGGGGGAGCCCAGGACACTTTGGAAGAGTCAAGAGGTGTGATCAGGGCTACTATAAGAAATTTCAGAGCCCCATACAGCCCAAACATCCTGGTGCCCCACCCATTACCACTCCATATCTTCCATCATATCAGCAGACACCTTTAAAAAAATAATAATAATAATTGGATCAGGCCTCCTTACAGGAGTGCAGGGCTGTCTTAACAGCATTATGGCCCCCTGGGCAAAGCAATACATTGGGCCCTGCACATGACATCACATGAATTGAGGCCACCTTGCCATTGGTGGTCGGCCCCTCACAGGTTTGATAGAAAATGTGCGCTAAGAGCCTCAGCCATTTTTAACATAGGCAGCAGAAGTGGACTCTGAAATAATTCAAATGGTCAGTGTCTTCAGAGTGCTGCTGGTTCGTTTCTGTGTGTTTGCGGTGTGAGTTGCCATGGTGTATAAAATCATACGTTATATTCATATATACAAATATCTATAAACCATTTTCTATGTACGATGCCGTTAAAAGATTGTTATGCAGTTTCAAAATGACACTGTTGTATAAGGATCAATTACTAACATGCCTCCAACCACCTGTGTCCCTATATTCATGGGGCCCCCGGGCAACTGCCTAGTGTGCCCAATGAATAAGACAGCCCTGCAGGAGTGCTGCCAATACTGCCTTGATAGCGCCCCTGAGTATGACAGCAACTGCAAAGGGTCATAGAAGTCAAAGGTGCCCACTCTATTCGCAAGTGAGGTGCCATCAATGATTACCATGCGTGATAAAACCAGACAGTGCAGGGCAGAGAAAAATTAAACAGATACAGTATCTCCTGGTAACAAAGAAAGGAGAGCACAACAATTGATTTTTTTCCACGTCTTAGCTGCAGTTGGTGGTCATGATGGAGCGGTTTTCCTATGAATGCCAGTAGTTATGTGTTAGGCACCTAGCTGTATTCTTCCTTCCAGCAAAATACAGTGGGAAAAATAAATATTTCATACACTGGCGATTTTGCAAGCTTTCCCACCGACAAAGAATGTGGAGGTCTGTAATGTTTATTGTAGGTACACTTCAACTGTGAGAGACAGAATCTAATAAAAAAAAATCCAGAAAATCACATTGATTTTTTAAATAATTAATTAGCATTTTTTATGCATGAAATAAGTATTTGATACAAGAGAAAAAAACAGAATTTGATATTTGGTACAAAAACCTTTGTTTGCAATTACAGAGTTCAGAGGTTTCCTGTATTTCTTGAAGTTTGCACACACTGCAGCAGGGATTTTGGCCCACTGCTCCATACAGATCTTCTCTAGATCCCTCCAAAGATTTTCGATTGGGTTCAGGTCTGGAGACTGGCTAGGCCACTCCAGGACCTTGAAATGCTTCTTACTGAGCCATTCCTTAGCTGCCCTGGCTGGGTTTCAGCCATTGTCCTGCTGGAAGACCCAGCCACGACCCAGCTTCAATGATTTTACTGAGGGAAGGAGGTTGTTGGCCAACATCTCCTTGCAATATGCTGCATGAATAAATCCAAGAAGGGCATCAGCATTGGTGTTTCTTTATTTAAAGTAGAATCCCAATACAAAAAGAGATGTTTTGACTCAGCAGCCGGAGTCTTTATCAATAAAATAGGTGTACAAAAATATTTATCCCTTATAGGTGGTCCCAAATAAATAAGCAGAGATTTAAATGAATACGATACAAGATCTGCTGCATCTTTTCCCATAGAACAATATATCAATCAACTCAGCTCTTCCTGCTCTGTAACATGCTGCCTGCAGATCACATAGCACGATCACTGTGACAGGTTACCTTTAAGTAAATAATTTGGTGTTAAAATAAAACCATTGTAGAAACAGCGAACAATAATTCATCCGTCCCTCCCCCACCTCAGCGAGACAACAACATACTCGCACTATTACGTAGATGACGTGCTTCACACCAGACGTTCTGACAATATAGAGCTAATAAATAGTTACAGTAACTACGCACACAATAACCAGCCGGGTCAAAGTCAGTTCTTACACGAAAGTGCAATAACCTGATCATAAACCTCCTTAACCCCTTAAGGACACGACCTGTTTTTGAAAAAAAAAATGTCATTGTTTTACAGCAATCCAAGAGCCATAACCTTTTATTTTTATGTCGACTTTGCCATATAGGGATTTGTGGTTTGCGAGATGAGGCTTTAGTTTCACCATTTTAGGGCACATATAATTCATTTTCTGGGGGAAAGTGCTAAAACAAACCTGTAAGGCCACAATTGTTTCCATAGAAATAAAGGAGTATTCCCACAACTGACATTTGTCACCGATCCACATGGTCAGCAGTCGATATCTGTTCACTGGAATCCCATCAATTTTTAAAAAGACGGTCCCAATTCCCCTATTCCTTGAATGGAACAGTGGGTGCGCATGCGCTGTATTTAGCTATCTCCACCAATACCACAGCGACTGCAACTCTATTCAAGCTTTGTCTCCCTCACAGTGACTCCCAATAAGAAGGAATAGGAAACTCGTAGATCTTATCCTGCAAAATAAAAACCCTCACATGTCCATGTAGGTGTAAAAATAAAAAAGTTATGGCTCTTGGAAGGTGAGGAGGATAAAGCAAACGTGTCAACCAAAAAAAACGCGCTGTTCTTATTGGGTTAATCATTTATATCACTTGTTTTTATGGTTTCAAACAATGAAATATTTTTTAATGAAAAAGGTTTTTGAGTTTGTTTGTTGTACTAAACTCTATTATAATTGTCACTTTTTTAATATCACTTTAGGACTGGGATATCAAACTCATGTCCATTGGGCGCCACAATGGCATCATGGTTGCCCTCGAAGGCTAGGGTTCCTGGGCAGGGCTGTCAGATCTGTGGCACCGCCACTGAATCCAAGATGGTGCCTACATCCTCTGGGTAAAGTGGTTAACTGGTCCTCCGGCTTTAGGACATTGCACATCTATGCTTGCTCTGTCTGAGCTCTTGTGACCACATACAGGGCTGGGACAAGGTGTTCTGGTGCCCTAGGCAAATAAGGTACAAAGCGCCCTCCTAATGGAAAATTCAGCCCACTCCATACCTTTTTGCGCCCTTGTTTCTGCCTGGGATGAAGTGGCACCCTAGGCGGTTGCCTACCTTTGCCTACCCATCGTCCCGGCCCTGACCACATAAAATGGCATTGTGGACCTCGGGCCTTCAGTCTGACACATGTCTTCTAGGAGTCTATATGTATTTGAACCTGTGATTATTTGTTTGCATACATAATGATTTAGAATACTTTAGGGTCAGTCTAGACATGACAGATGATTTCTGTTGCAGATTTTGCCATAAACGGTGCCCCTTTCTTTTTTCATTGTGATTATCCCTTCTTGCTTAGGCAGCATTTATTATTATTATTTTATATTATTATACAAGGATGTAACTAGAGTTCATAGAACCCCATAGCAATATTAGATGGACCAAACTCCTAATGACAATAACAAAAAACAGCAGCATAGATAGTAATAATTAAAGGTATAAATAATAGCGCCAAATATCAGGGAACCCACATAGTAGAGCTGGGGAGCAGAAAGCCACCAACTACTTGTTCACTCCAAAAAAGGAACAATGTTCTTCTACCTGAGTGGGGCCATTCCAACCTCTGGGCCCCAGAGCTATGGCTGCTATGGCTTGAGTTGCGCCCATGTTATTATATATAATTATTATTTATTTTTAAAGCACCATTAGGCAATGTTCACACGGCTGATTTCAGAACTGATTCACGTCGGATTTCCGACGTAAATAGGTTTCAAAATCAGTTGAAAATCAGTTTCAAGTAAGTGCCACGAAGTGTGGCACGTCTTTGGAACTGATGTCCCGACTGATTCACCCTCCCCATTCATTATCGCTGGTGAATCCGTCCGGAAATAATTGACATGCACATTGTTTTCGCGGCCGGATTGTGGCCGCAATCCGGAACGGAAATAAGTGTCGTCTGAACGACGACACGTATTTCCCATTAAAATCAATGTAAAACGGCCAGTTACTTGTTTGTAACTGATTTCGCAACGGATTTGCGGCCGTAAATACGGCTGCAAATCCGTTGCGAAATAAGCCGTGTGAACATGGCCTTAATTCCAGGGTGTTGTACATTTGAAAGAGTTTAAATACATATTGTTATACTGTCCTATATTACAATGTGCCCATGCACCTGTAGACCGCTGCATGTGGCAGGGTTGTCGCATCAGGAAATAAGGTTTCCTTAATGCCAGCTTGCAGCATTGGGGTCGTCCACATGACAATCATTTCCAGTCTAAAATCCAAGCAGATTCGGATCTTAAAAACCGCCAATAACCGACTGTAAAACCATCCCAAAAGACCTCAATTGAAAATGAATGTTGTAGTCCACACGACTCGGATTTTAAAATCGTCATTTTTTCAAAAATTCAGAACATGGTCAATCTTCCGTCAGATTTTATCCGGAAAATGGTGGAAAATTTACTACTGAAGCCAATGTGATTGTATGAAAAACGACCAGAAAGCTTTGTGCGTGTTTTTTGCCACGAATTTTAATGCGGATCTGCTGCCAATCAATTAATGGCACTCTATGATGCACCAAAATGATTGAAAAACAGAATCCAAAAATTGTGCATAAATCTGATGGAAATACGCATCAAAAAAGCAAAAACAAGATAAAAATCCTTTTTCTTTTGAAAATATTGTTCAAATACTTGTCGGATGATGCAGTTTTAGGATTCAGAATAATTCTGTTATAAAATGCGACCATTAGTTTACAATTTTTTTTTTTTGTTTAAAGCGCCTTTTTGCACGGATTTTGCAGTCGGTTTTCAGATTTTGGCCGGCCCAATAACATAGAACTGTACTATAATCCAATGTTTGCCATTTTACTCCCTGTTATCTTTGACATGATTCTTGGACTATATGGGATCCTTTCAAAGGCTATTGTGGACCCTTCTTTTTCTACTGAATATCAGGCTTCCTCTATCAAAGGACGTAAGCTCTCATTTATTTTTATTTGTTAGGTTATAGTTTTTATGGTGTGCATATTTTGATTTTTTAATGGTTTGTGTCCTGTATGTATTTTTCCCTTTTCCTATATTTGGTCCCTGATGATCCCCTGTATAAAGTGTGTGTGGGGGAGGGGGGGGGAGGGTGAAACGCATTGGATTTTGGCTATTAGCTATTAGAAGTACTCTTTGGACTGTATATCATGCCTCTATTTAATGATATTTAAATTTATTCAGGGAAATTGTGTGTTTTTATTTGTTAATTTTTGTAGTATTGGGCACTTTATATTTATTGTAGGGTTACATTAGGATCTAGTAGTTTAGGTTCCTCCTGCGGGCGCCCTTGTCGGGGCGACCACCCCATTTATTCTGACAGGTAGTTATAGTAAGGTGTAAAGGTTTAAGTTAGGTTTTTTCTATATTTTTAATCTAATTATTAATAAAAGCTAAGTCTTACTAAGTCTTACTTTGTTTAAAGCGCCTTTTTGCATGGATTTTGTGGTCGGTTTTCACATTTCGGCCAGCCCATTGACATTTGACTGTACTATAATCCACTGTTTTCAAGTGAAATGTGACGGATTATAGAACATGTCCTAAGTTATTTGAACAGATTTCGGATTTGAAATCCGACCTGTATATTAGAGCTCAGATTTTTTATTGCATCCATGGGGAATGATTTACAGTCAGATTTTTGTGGATTCTGAATACAGAATCCGGTTAAAAATCCAACAGTAAATCAGTGCCGTGTAGACACGGCATTAGGTGTCAGCAAGGACGGAGCACGTAGAGCCCTGTCCTGACGTGACAGTGCTGTAGTGCTGAATTCTGGGTCACAATGCAAAAAGCAAGGGTGTGGGTGTAAGCCATACTTACCAACTCTCCCTGATCGTCAGTGAGACTCCCTGAAAAGGGAAGTCTTCCTAATCTCCCTGAAGAGTTGGTAAATCTCCTGCTTTGGTAGGTTTGCCACCAATCTGGTAAACCACTGGTTTTACTGCTATGGGGCACAAGTTGACAATGTTTGGTCGGTTTTAGCCTAGGCCTATATGGCAGCTAAACCACTTTGTACATCTGAGTACTTTTTTTTACTGGCTGTGGGTTGCTCTGTAGATAATAGTGGTGCCAGGGTAAAGCATCATGAGATGATGCCCTGACATCACTTGGTGCAGAGGGACCACCACATTGTAGCTCGGCTCTGAAGGGAAGCTGGTTGATGTGCTGTTACCCAGCTTGGATGCTGGTTAGGAGATCCAACCTCCAGCAAAGCTGAAGGATACCACATCCATTATTATCAGCTTTTCACTCAAACCATCAAGGCGGCAAGCTGCAATTCAAAATCTCCCTGAAGGCCACTTCCAACAGTTGGGTATTTTGGTGTAACCGTAGCAGCTGCTATGGGGCTTTGAGGCTGAGGGGGACCACTCAGATATCAGAACGTTGTATATTTATGTAGGAATAACAAGTGTTATCTACCACTACTATATGGGTTCTCTCATGTGTGGCGGTATTATTATTTATTATTGCTACTTATGTTAGTCCTTCAGTTTCATGTCATTAGGTGGTCGGGGCTCATCTTATTTTACAATTGGGTCCAAAGAATTTTAATTATGCCCCTGAGCAGGGGACAGGAAGGTCCAGTCACTAAGGAGTAAGCTGGTGGCCTGTAGGAAGTATAAGATGTAGACTATGATGGAGCGCACAGGAGCGGTCTGGGGTCAGCTGCAGTGAGATGACGGTATAAGCTAAAGGCAGGACCCGTGGATCTAAAGCACCAGACAAGCATGTACAATGTGGCCTCCGGCTGATGGGTTTAGAGCATACTTACCACTGAGGCACTAAGAGGGTGACAAACCTCAGTCCATACAAGGCAATCTTGTACCAGGAAGGTGGCTGGGATGGAGACATTTACATAAAGGGGAATTTCCATAAAAAAAATGTTTATGTCTCTGATTGACACAGTGTCTAAGAGAGGAGGCACAACACATACAGTATAACAGTGAACCCTCAGACCCTGCAAGGAGCAGACACTGACTCATAAAGCAAACAGTGCAGCGGTGGAACTGGTCTGTCTAGTCATCTATCAAAATAGTGATAACAAGTTACAGCAAAAGCACAATGAGGCCAATTGACTGATCCTGTCCAGTACTTGAAGGAAATGTATCACCTTTATTTTTTTCACTAATTAGTAGCTGATACCGAAACATATTCTTTTCTTCTTAGCTCCTCTCAGTTCCTGATTGTCATTTTTTACACTTCTGTTTCCTCTATATGATTATGGGTCTGAGCTGCTGTTTCAGGATGTAGAGATGTGCTTTACACAGTGTCAGACTAGGGTGCCTGAGGCCCACCAGTGGAGTTGATTCTTGGGGCCCATCAGTGTAGTGGATTCCTGGGACCCACCAGTGGAGTTGATTCTTGGGGCCCATCAGTGCAGTCATTGGGCATGTGAGTAATTTTGGGACCCACAGTGGAGTTGATTCTTGGGGTCCACCAGTGGAGTGGATTCCTGGGACCCACCAGTGGAGTTGATTTGTGGGGACCACCAGTGTAGTGGATTCCTGGATCCCAGCAGTGGAGTTGATTCCTGGGGGCCACCTGTGAAGTTGATTCTTGGGGCCACCAGGTGAGTTGATTTCTGGGGCCCATCAGTGGAGTTAATTATTTGGGCCCACCAGTGGAGTCAATTTTTGGGGCTCACAGTGAGTTATTTTTTGTGCACCAGTGGGGTTGATTTCAAATTGGTGCCCACCAGTGGAGTTGCTTCTGGTGGTGCAGCAGTGGAGTTGATTCTTTGTGCCCACCAGTGGAGTTGATTTTTGGTGCCCACCAGTTGAGTTGATTCTGAGGGCCCACCAGTGGAGATGATTTTTGGTGCCACCAGTAGAGCTGATTCTTGGGGCCCCCCAGTGAGATTGGGTACCGATTCTTTGGGGTCCACCAGTGGAGTTGATTCTGAGGGCCCATCAGTGGAGTCGATTTTTGGTGCCCACCAATGGAGTTGATTTCTGGGGCCCACCAGTGAAGTTGATTCTGTGGGTGCAGCAGTGGAGTTGATACTTGGGGCCCACTAGTAATTGATTCTTGGGCCCACCAGTTGAGTTGATTCTTGGGGCCTACCAGTTGCATTGAAATGTGGGTCAACTAGCTTTGAATTGGAGTTAGTCCACCTGGAGCTGATTTTGGGTAGCGAGTGCTGATTTGATGTCTGGGGGCCCACCAGTGGAGTGGATTCTGGGAGCCCACCAGTGGAGTTGATTTCTGGGGCCCACCAGTGGAGATGATTCTTGGGGCCCACCAGTGGAGTTGATTCTTGGGGCCCACCAGTGGAGTCAATTTTTGGGGCTCACCAGTGGAGTTAATTTTGTGGGCCCACCAGTGGTGTTGATTCTTGGTGCCCACCAGTGGAGTTGATTCTGGTGGTGCAGCAGTGGAGTTGATTCTTGGTGCCCACCAGTGGAGTTGATTTTGAGGGCCCACCAGTGGAGTTGATTTTTGGTGCCCACCAGTTGAGTTGATTCTGAGGGCCCACCAGTGGAGATGATTTTTGGTGCCCACCAGTAGAGCTGATTCTTGAGGCCCACCAGTGGAGTCGATTCTTGGGGTCCACCAGTGGAGTTGATTCTGAGGGCCCACCAGTGGAGTCGATTTTTGGTGCCCACCAGTGGAGTCGATTTTTGGTGCCCACCAATGGAGTTGATTTCTGGGGCCCACCAGTGAAGTTGATTCTGTGGGTGCAGCAGTGGAGTTGATAGTTGGGGCCCACTAGGTGACTTGATTCTTGGGGCCCACCAGTTGCATTGATTATTGGTGTCAACCAGTTGAATTGATTATTGGGGCCCACCAGTGGAGCTGATTTTGGGGGGTACAGCAGTGGAATTGATTCTGGGGGCCCACCAGTGGAGTGGATTCTGGGGGCCCACCAGTGGAGTTGATTATGGGAGACCACCAGTGGAGAGGATTCTTGTAACCCACCAGTGGAGTTAATTATGGGGGCCAACCACTAAAGTTGATGCTTGAGGCCAACCAGTGAGGTTGAGTTTTGGGACCCACCATTGGAGTTGATGCTTTGGCTCCATCCTACAGATACTGTACATGACTTGCACTCTGCCTCTTTTTTTTTGCCTCTCTCTCCCTCCCTTTCTCTCTGAAAGCAGTTCCAGTCCTGCAATGCCCAGGAGCATACAATGGGCTTCCCCTGCTCGCATGTGGGCTAGTCCGAACCTGGCTTTACGCTAGCCACATGGACCATAGGCAAAAGTAGTCTGGAGATGGCTCACTGACTTCTGTGAGAGAGTGTTGTGAGCATCCTGTGACCTGTAAAGAGAGGAGAAGAAAGGGAAATGTGACCACCGACATTTGAGGATGGTGGATCCAATGTTATCTAATGAAGGGAATTACCTGTCGGTGTTATCCTATCTCTGTTGATAAGAAGGAGACTGCAGAGATTAACTCCTATTACATGTAATGGGCACCACAAACTAATAAAGAACAAGAGGTGCAACTAATGTGGAAAAAAACAAGAATACATGAAACAAAGAAAAGCAAAACAACATGAAGAGCGCACCTCCAAATATGTAATAGGGCAAAAATGATTAATATTATTTATTCAAATAAAAACAGAGCTATGTTAAAAACATTTTAAAAAGGCTAAAAACACCCATGTGGATATTACCACAAAGCTGTATGTAAATGTAAAGTGACGCCCAGCACAGCAAGTGCAAAATAGACTTCATCTCATAGTGAAATGTATGCAACATGACTATAATAATCTCAGTAGAGCATAAAGACAGAACTAATATATACCTACCAAATGTATAATAAGCCTCTAAATTGGGTAGAGGTAAGAATGTTACTGTCCCCGGATCTGGATGTATTTGTGGATCATAGACTACAGAACCGCAGGCAATGTCAATCAGCTGCCTCCAAAGCCGGCAGGGTATTGACTTGTATTAAAAGAGCCATAGACAGCAATGTAATATTAACACTCTGCAAAGTATTGAATATGGAATATGTTGTTCAGTTCATAAAGAGAAGATAAAAGGACGAGCAGCTGTACTGACAATGGGCATGAAGAATTCCAGATATAAGGAAACATTAAAATGTATTTAGCCTTGAGAAGAGATATCTATGGGGATATATCATTAATGTGTGTAAGTACATAAATGGCCCCTACAAAAAGTATGGGGAAAAGCTATTTCATGTGAAACCCTCTCAAAAGACAAGGGGGTGCTCCCTTCATCTGGTGACAAAAAGGTTCAATCTCCAGAGGTGACAAGCCGTCTTCACCATAAGAACTATGAATCTGTGGAATAGCCACCTGAGGAGCTGGTCACAGCAGGAACAGGTGAGAGTTTCCAGAAAGGCTTAGATAACTACTTACATCTAAATTACACTAATACTTATTTATCCTAATAAAATTCTCATTAGAATGTAGATCCAGTCTGATCATCATTTAGGATCTGGAGTGAAATATTTCCATTTAGTTCAGATTGATTCGTAACTTATGGGTGCCATATTTCTGAATTCATAAGGAGAAACAAAGTTTTAAAATTCTCTCTTCCCCTATCTGCATCTACATCTTTCCCCACCTTTGGCTGAACTTGTTGCACATTTGTTTTGTTTTTTAACTATATTAAGTATGTAACCATAAAATGCAAAGGATTATACTTATATGCAAAATCTGATGGAATAGACCCACCAAATATAATGTTAGACGATCATTTTTTCCTTCCCGCCTTCCAAGAGTCATAACTTTTTTTATTTTTCCAGCTACGTCATCATTTTAGGGCTTGTTTTTTGTGGGATAAGAAGTACTTTTTAATCTTACCATTGATCGTGTCATATAATGCATTGGAAAATCCCCCAAAAATTCTGTTTGAGGTAGAACCTGAAAAAAATACAATTGCGCCACTTTACGGAGTTTCACTTTTACGGAGTTCACTGTTCTCTAGCGATGACGTTATCTGTATTTTGCAGGTCTCTATGATTTTGATGATACAAAATTTGTAGAGTTTTCGTTATTTTTTAGAACGTTAAGAAAAAAAACGTTTTATCTTTCTATAAATGAAGTAATGTTTTATTGGATCGGACACGGCGATACAAATTTTTTATTTATAATATGGTCACTCATAAGTGCAACCCCTCAGAACATCGTGGAGGAAGTTGAAAATAGGAACTTAAAAACTGTGGACACCAGTAGACTGAGGTGGGACATTTTCCAAACATGATGGATCTGCACAGCTAGGAACATTAGCCTTTCCTGAGAAAGCTGGGGGGGGGCGAGGACAGGGTTATTGAATGGCGCATGGACATGTATTATGGGGATCTTTTATGGAGTCGTTCTCTGCGGTGGCTGATGGACGTCTACTTCTTGTTTCTGAATTTTCATAAGCAAACGGAATCTGGAAACTAATGTCACACGTGTCCTGACAATGACATAGGCACAAATTACTCACGGGGCTACATAAACAAGACAAGGAAGTGAGAGGAAAGGAAGAAGAATACTAAGGTGTGTCCTTCATCACACGCCAGATGCTTTACTGCACAACACGGGTTATATGATGATAAGGTTTTACTATGTAGAGCACTGGAACTATAGTAATGGCAGGCAGCCAGGCAGCACCTCCAGGCTAAGGTGTAACTGCTACCTATGCACCTTCTATAAAGAAGCCTGAGAAAACCTTTCCAAACACATTAGCAGCACAAATCACCTCTCCTCTCCATTATTGCATTGCTTTTATAGAATTTTAATGGATTGAAATAAAGGATTTGTTATGAGACTGGTGCCAACATCATTTGAATATCTTTTGTATGTGCACTACTTCCCTTCTGTGAGAGGATTGCTTGATGCTTCCTCTGGTTTGAGAAGTGTAAATATTATCAGCAATAATCTGGTAAGTGTGATGAAACCCCCCAATCTCCTTCCCAGTGCAGGAAAAGATCACCCAGTTTTTCTTTCATGTATTGCTCATTGTCCAGTATAATCCTATCTGTCCCTGCAGAGAGAACAATAGAGCGAATCATTATGTCATCACCTGCTATTTGTAGTGAGATATTAGCAACCGAAGTAAAGTGAGGTTAGTCTGCTCTGACAAAGAAAAGTCCTGTCACCAGGGCCGTTTATACAGCTCATACTGCCCCGTAAACCTGAAAATGCCTCTAACCTTGCCAATTAGGATAGGTTCCACAACGGATTTAGACTCTGATTCTTGGGTGGATTCAGCACTAGATCTGCCTCAGAATCAGTATTTTATCTGACTGCAACTTGCCTTACATTGTCTCCTATGGAAAATCAGCCTCGTCATCCACACAATGCTTATTTTCCTCAGCGTTGATATCTTTTAGCCCCTTAACAACACTGGACGTAAACTTATGTCCCAGTGCTGGCAAGGGGCTTTGCAGCTATACAGGCGACGGGTGCTGGCTGCTGATTGCAGCTAACACCCGCCGGTTACAGCATGGGATGGAGTCGGCTGTAAATGTATGTCAAATGTAAAGGGTTGGTCCAGTCCAATGCTAATATAACTTAAAGGGTTTCTGGTATAAGACTGATGTGGAAACATCCAAAATGATTATTTAATCAAGTTTTTAAATACACTTAATTAAAAAATATGTACCATAAAAGAGTTGCTGTCTCCTTTGTAAATCCTCTTAATAGTGCTCGTTGTCAGGGGTTCCGACTGCCACCCTCTTCAACTTGCCTGGCCGGCTCGGGAAGGCGCATTGCTGCAAATGCGTTCTCCTTCCCTGCCTGGCCATCACATTCTTCAGTAATGTTGCTCCCCATGTTGCCTCTGTTCCCTGTGCTGCCTCTGCTCCCCATTGTGCCATATCCCCGCAGCAAGGAATTATCCTCTGCGATCTGGCCAATCACTTACCATTAGTACTTCGTTAAACCGCAGAGCTCCTGTTGCTGCCGAGGCAGATTGAATGTGAAGTTTACAGCTTCGGGAACGAGCAACAGAGGTGGCGTGATGACGTCACAGAGGAGCGGCTTTTTGGCACCGAGATTTTAACAGAACATAACGCGCCCTGTTTTAAGAATAAAGAGTATGGATGGAACTTTTGAGGTACACAAACCAACTGGTGGCAAAACCCCTTTAAAACATATTCTCAAAACATAGGGCGAGATGTCCGAAAATTGTTGGTGCTACGTCACTTTTTGGGTGCATTAAATAAGTGGAAAGTGCGCCGGAAAGTCCGACCCTCTCAAAAATCTGGCGTCAGGTATACCTTGCACAGTAAACATAATGTGCCTAAAAATGATGCGCTGTGCGCCTCCATGATGAGGTCTGTTGAGGCTGATAGCACATCATTACAAGTGTATATGTGTTAGGCGCATTTCACATTTTACAAGTATGTGTTAGGCGCATTACAAGTATGTGTTAGGCGCATTACAAGTATGTGTAAGCTATGCGCCTCCGTGCCTCGATAGGGGCATCACATACGCATCTAATGATATGCTATGTGCCGCGATTAGTGCTAATCACAGCACAAAACATTTGATTGGTAGAGTATGTAATGCCCCTATTGAGGCACGGAGGCACATAGCTTATCATTACAAGTATATGAAATGCACCTAACACATACTTGTAATGATGTGCTATGTGCCTCCATAGGCGCATTTCATTATGGAGGCGCACAGCACATCATTTTTAGGCGCATTACAATGTGTGGGTCCCGGAATATAATGTCCCTAGTTCTGGTGTACGACAGTTCATTTACATCCAAACTATGGTGTCAAAAGCAGTTTTAGCGCAAAACAGACCAAAAAACTGGCGTTGGCGAGTTGGGAAATGTCGCCCTTAAGGCTTGTCCCCACAGCGCTGGTTTTCAGTTGGATTTACAGGCTGTTTTTGAATTTGAAAACCATCTGTAAACCGTCGACCATCTGCATAGACTTAAATAGAAAATCCGTGCAATAGTTCACACTGCACGGATTTTCCACCGAACTCTTTTTTTTTTATACTGCCGGCGTTCCTAAAAACTTACAACATGTTCATTCTTCCACCTGGTTTTCAGGACGGAACATGAACAGTTCAATGTGAAGGGAGACGGGTGAATCCACAAACCGTGGACAAAAGTCGCCCCATTAAGTGCAAAAAAAAGACAAAATAATTGTCTTACAATCTGACTGGTATTTTGTCAGTCTTGTGTGAACGCACCCTTACAGCATGTCCCCACTGCACGGGTTTTCGGCCATTTTTTCAGCCGGTTTGCGGTTTTTCAGACCGCCTGAAAAACTGGCTGAAAATGAGCACAATTGTGCTCTATGGAAAACACGTGCAGCAGTCCCCACTGCACGGGTTTTCCGCCCGGAGATTTTTCCGCCCGCGGGCAGCTCAAAAAGCATTGAGCATGTTCATTCTTCCGTACGATTTCCGGACGGAATATGAACACCTCAATGGGAGGGGGAAAGGCTGTTCTCCACTCATCGCAGAGAAAAGCCGTGGGGACGGCCGCAAAACCGGACAAATACCGGCCGGGTAAACCGACCGGTATTTGTCCACTGCCGTGTGAACGCACCCTTAGAATGCCATACAGAAACAAAAACACAATGGATAGGCTTTATTCACATGGTATATTTTACCTCCGGCAACATACACCATGTAATCTGCAGTAGAAATCTGACACTTTAGAATTTTTGCCATGTATTCCACTTCTTTATTTTTTTAAAGGATGCAGTTGGAGCATGATTTGTTTTATGCAGGAGAAGTTGTACTTTTTGAGGGTATATTTTAAGTTTGCAAATAAATTACTGCAGAATTTAAAAAAAATGTTTTGCAGCGTAAACATTAAAAAAAAGGTTTTTTTCTGCATGTCTTTTTACACCATTCACATTTCAAACTAAACAATCTGTTAGATTAATTCTACAGGTTATTACAATCGTGTCCATACCTAATATGGGTAGGTTTCTTTTTTTTTTTTGCATAATGTGTGCACAATAATTTTTTTTATTTAATATTTTATTTTATTTAATTCTACTCTTTGTTTTTTCACTTTTTTTTTTTACACTTAGTAATGTATTGATATACTCCTGTATGCTAATACATTAGACAGTAAGACACAGGCTGCAGTCAGGGCAGCATACAGTGTGCCCTGACTGCAGGCTTGTTATACAGACAGCTCTGGAGCTACTCTAGGTCCCAAGGGCTGACTGTACAAACATTTCCCAGACTCCCGTGGGTCACTGGGAGTCCTGTTGATATGAAAGAGCAGGAAAATCCCCTTTGATTATGCAAAGGTCACAGACCGCGGCAATCAAAGGGTTAAATGTCAGGGAGCGGAGCAACAGAGGCATCTCTGTTCCTAGCGCAGATGCGGTGACCACTTCCTGTGACCACTTCAGTATAGTCCCCGGCGCCGCCGCTATCCGCCGCCGCCGCCGATCGTTAGGGTCCTAAGCCGCTACCAGTCGCTAAGCTATCGGTTTTAGGACCTTGGCGACGGCAGCGTATGCGGGACTAACTGTAAGTGCGTCCGCCGGACGCACATACAGTACGAAGCTACAGCGGACCCGAGAGCGCAGCGGAGTACACTGTGCCGCCGTCAGGATGTGCCCAGCCCAGGCGGCGTGCGCGTCATCACGCTGCCCGCGCGCGGCCTGGTGACGTCACGCCGCTGAAGAAAAGACCGGGAGCACCGACAGCGACAGCGACAGCGGCAGGGAGCGAGGTCAGGTAAAGTGCTGTCAGGGTATTTTCTTTTAATTAGCGCTATTCATGCTGGGGGTCTATTATCTACTGTTTTAGTGCAGGGAGGTGGGCTGTTATCTATTGTTATATGTGCAGGGAGGGGGGCTATTACTACTGTTATATGTGCAGGGAGGGGGGCTATTACTACTGTTATATGTGCAGGGAGGGTATATGTGCAGGGAGGGGGGCTGTTATCTATTGTTTATATGTGCAGGGGGGGTATTTATTGTTATATGTGCAGGGAGGGGGGGCTGTTATCTATTGTTATATGTGCAGGGAGGGGCGGCTGTTATCTATTGTTATATGTGCAGGAGGGGGGCTGTTATCTATTGTTAAATGTGCAGGAGGGGGGCTTTTTATCTATTGTTATATGTGCAGGAGGGGGGGGGTATTTATTGTTATATGTGCAGGGGGGAGGGCTGTTTTTCTATTGTTCTATGGGCAGGGAGGGGGGCTGTTATCTATTGTTATATGTCAGGGAGGGGGCTGTTATCTATTGTTATATGTGCCGGGTGGGTGGCTATTTTCTATTGTTATATGTGCAGGGTGGGGGCTGTTTTCTATTGTTATATGTGCAGGGGGGCTATTATCTATTGTTATATGTGCAGGAGGGGCTATTGTCTATGTTATATGTGCAGAAGGGGGCTATTATTACTGTTATATGTCAGGGAGGGGGGTATTATCTATTGTTATATGTGCAGGGAGGGGGCTGTTAAACTACTGTCATATGTGCAGGGGGGGGGCTTTTTACTACTTATATAACGTGCAGGGAGGAGCTATAATCTACCTACTATGTGCTGTGAGGCCTATAAGCTACCTAAATATACACGTGCTGTGGGGCCTATAAGCTATCTATATACCTGCTGGGGACCTAAACCTGCCTATATACCTGCTGGGGGATCCATAACCTGCCCCATTTACCTGCTGGGGGATCAATAAACCCGCCTATATACCTGCTGGAGGACATATAAACTACACACCTACCTACTGGGAGATATATAAAGTATATAACCACCTACTGGGGGGCGTATAACTTACGGGGGACCCTTTTACCTTCACTGGGGGACACATAATTTACTGCGTTGTGAAGTCGCTAACAGTCGTTAAGCCGGTTGTTAAGGCCTCAGCTCAAGTCAGTTGATAAGAGTTAGCAATCGACTCCGCGGACTCCAGTCGGTTGTTAAGCCAGTTGTTAAGGCCTCAAGTCGATTGTTAAGACCTTAGCAATCGACTCCGGGGACTACTTCAGTACACATAGCTACATGTAATAATATGGTGGTCACTGAGGAAAGAAGTTGAGTGGTTGCTAGGTAACAAAAACCAAAACACCCGAAAAACAATATATGTTTGGATTGTAATTAAGGGGGTGTTCCCATCTCACACAATGATAGCTTATCAACAGGATATGCCAGCAACATGTGATAAAGGGTGGGTCCCGCACCTATCTCTGGAACAAGCCCCGAAAGTCTCCGTTCGGAATGGAGAGGCAGTCACGCATGCACACCAATCTCCATTCTGTTCTATGGGAGTTCTGAGTACAGCCAAACACACCACTCCCTGTAATTCTATAGAACCTACTGCATGACCTACTCTCTGTTCTGTACAGAGACTTTTGGAGGTTCGTTTCCGAAAGAGGTGCTGGTCTCATTGGTGAGACCAGCACCTTACACACAGTGACGGCATATCCTACCGATATGTCACCAATGTGTAAGATGGGAACATCCCTTTAATGTGGAATATAACTGAAGAGTCAAGCCATTAAAAGCAATGTCCGCCCTTACTTGAGGCCGAATTTTTCACGTTATCTTTATCAATGAGTAGTGATATGAAAGTGTATTGGAAAACTAACATTTACCAATATATGAAAAATAACAATTTTCTAGAACCAAAAAGATCCCTCAAAGGGGTTGTCTCACTACAAGGATTGCTTTTTATGTTAAAGATCTTGCAAAAACAAATCACTTTGCAATATATGTCCATTAACAGTGTCCTATCTATTCCTAGATATTCCCTATTATAGGCTGCATCAGCTCCTCAGGTCGCTATAGCTACAGACCTGTTTGATCTATCCTGATAGGCAGCCAGCGCTTGTCGCTATAGCTACAGACCTGGTGTCCTCAACAGGTCAGTAAAGCCACTAAACACGCCCCGATAAACATGAAACTGAGAAAACAGGACTGAAATAAGATAAATCAATGTAGTGAGACAACCCCTTTAAAGGTTAGTTTACAATCTGGTACGAGCGACCGAACATCATTGTTTCCACTAGTTGTTATAAGGGTTCTTTTTGGGGCACATTGCAAAGAAAATATACTAAATATGGGCCTTATGTATGAAAACTGTCTAGCGGGTAACCAATCAGAGCTCAGATTTTATTTTTCCAGAGCCCTATATGAAATAAAAGCTGAGCTCTGATTGGTTACTATGGGCAACAAAGACCGTCTCCCTACTGGAAAGTTTTCATACATAAGGCCCACTGTGTCTGCAGACTAGAAGCGGTTATACAAGCTTCTTACTTTCAGGAACAGCATTGCACCTGTATGTGGGTTGTGTATGGTATTACAAGGGCAATGAGCTGTAATGCCGCATACAACCTGGGGGAAGTTGTGGTGCTGTTTTTGAAAAAAGGAGCAATGTTTATTTTTTTAATCCTGTACAACCCCTTTAATCCAAGGATAGCAAGGATGAATTACCAGTTACATTTAATTTGCATGTAAAAAGTACAGGAGCACCTCAAGCTCCAAAACACAGAGGACCCCTTGACACCATGGAATCTATATACTGTAAACACTCCCCCTCACATTGAGCAAACAATCTGTTCTGACAGCAGCATGTTATGGAGCAGGAGGAGCTGAGCAGATTGATATATAGGTTTGTGAAAAAAAAGATTTAGTAGAGCTTGTATTTTATGGATTTAAATCTTTGCTCATTCCAGGTTTAGGAGTCCAGCGGGTGGTTCTTATGAGTGATTAACCACCCTCTGGACTCCTCAGAATAGAAAGAGTATCGATTTCAACCAATAAATTACAAGTTAGACTGACTCTTTTCCCACACAAATAAATACCAATGGTTGTATCAGATTAGAAAAAGGCTCTGTGGTTTACTTTACACAACCACCATCACTACTACTGTCAAACGGCCCACATCTGGTATTGCAGTTCAGCCTCACAGACTGGAATATGGCTTAGCTTATATACCAGACACAGACATTAAACACTTGTGGTGCTGTTTAAGGCCTGGTTCATATCTGCATTGGAGGTTCTGTCAAATATTATGGAAAGAAGAGCGCAGCAAGCTGCACAATTTTTTTCCGTTAAAAGGACAAACACTGCAACGGATCTCGTTGTAGTCACAGGAGTCTGTCAGGCAGCAACGGTGTCCATCGCGAAACAGACCAGGGCTGTGGAGTCGGAGTCGGAGCCTATTTTGCAGGAGTCGGAGTCATCATAAAATGGACCGACTCCCAAAATATATAATTAGTTGGTCCAGTTAGTTCGATGCAAAGAGCAAGAGGAAATGGGTCCGGCCAGTGCTACTGCTCCCATATCTCAGTCTCATCACATGAGGAGTAGTAATTGATGACATGGAGCAGGCAAAGCGCTGCCACAGGGGAAAAGATTCTGCTCCGAGGGCAAACAGATTTCCGCAAAATTTTTCACCTGCTTTCAAAGAAGTAGCAGAGATCAACCATTCATCAAAACTGACTGTGGCTGAGGCAATTCCTTTATACCCTGACATTGTTACAGATGTTGCCCTTGTGGTCACCGCTTTGCCCCCAACCCAAGTTAGTGTAGAGAGGCCGTTCTCTAGCCTGGAAATAATGAGATCAGATGTGAGGTCATGCAGGATCTGATGGAGGCGTTACTATTTCTCAGAACAAATTCAGAGACTCCACAAATGTTCCTGTAGTGTTTTACATATTTACAATTTTTTTGTGTTCTAAAGTCATGTCCAATAAATATATTTTACACTGACAAGCAAAAGGGTAACAATGTTTTGAACTTGTGACTTTCAGGCTCCATATCTCACCATCCACTACAGCTTTGTACATGAGGCTACTGTAATTTTATATACAGTCATCTTACCTATCTTATACATAAATTTGACTTGCAAGTATTTAGCATCTGCTTAGTTCTGCAGATTCTTTCCTGAAACTGCACTGTTACTGTTTTGCTCCTAAAAATCAAAATGTTAATTTTTATTATTTTGTTAGTATTTGGGAAATCCACCTTTGGTTTTCAATACTGCCTGAATCCTTCTGGGCTCGGGATCGGATTCAAGCATATCTTGACCAAAATCTGATCCTAGGTCTCTTCTACACATTCCTAATGTTGGTGCAGACTGGACTTGGATACAAAAACAGCTTTTTCTTCACCTCTACCCCCCAGTGTTCAAAAGATCAAAACATTGTTACCCTTTTGCTTGTCAATGTCTGTTCTACCTCAATAGCTTGATTATTGCATCATAAGGTGATAAAAAGCCTGATGTGGCCATTTTACTACAGTAAAGTTATCACTTAAACATGCGCCATGTATGAGGGAGTCAGGAGTCGGAGTCAGGGTTTTGGGAAATTGAGTAGTCGCAGTCAGTGTCGGGGCTTCGGCTTGCCGACTCCACAGCCCTGCCAGACACAGCCATTAAACACTTGTGGTGCCTTTTAAGGCCCGGTTCTTCTCTGCATTGGAGGTTCTGTCAAATATTATGGAAAGAATAGCGCAGCATGCTGCACAATTTTTTTTCATTGTAGTTAAAGGGGTTTTGTCAGGCAGCAGTAGTGTCCATTGGGAAACAGACCCAGATCCAACTTTGTGATGGAGGGTCTGAACGACCCCATGCGGATGGGGCTTAGGAGAAAAAAAACACACCAGTTTTTCTATATATCTCATACAAGCCTTTAAAACCCATTTTTATCAGTACACAAGGTATTCCCCATTCACACAGATAGTATACAACATACAGTACTCCTTGTTCCTGCCCTTTCCCCATAGTCTTATTTTACACCTTTTTAACCCCTTAAAGGGAATCTGTCGTCATTTTTTTGGGGGGTGGGGGAGGCTGAAATGGTTTTCCGGGAATATGTTAAGAATTTTGGCAATTTTTTTTATTTTTTTGGGGTAGTGGTAAGTATTAAAAATTAAATACAAAATTGTACTATCTTCCTATTTCAGCCAGCAGAGGGAGCTAACCCTAGAAAATCTAGGAAAAAGCCATGTAACAATTGCTGGAAAACAGCATGTAACCAACTGCTGTAAATGTGGGATGATCCTTCTGCAGGTGATATCATCTCCACCCCCATCCCTCCTCCCTTTGGCTGTGTGAGAAAGGAGGGGGAGGTATTTAGTCCAAGCCTCTCCATTTTGTCATGGACAAAAGGCACTAATGATGTGTTCTAGTAGTTTGTACACTGTAGTGGACATCAAATCTATTGACAGCAGCAGTTCCTCCAGTCATGTCCGTCGTTCCCCCTGATACACATCGTTCCTCTTTAGTTCCTCCTGTCATGTACATCGTTCCCCTCTGACATACGTCGTTCCTCTTTAGTTCCTCCTGTCATGTACGTCGTTCCCCTCTGACATACGTCGTTCCTCTTTAGTTCCTCCTGTCATGTACGTCGTTCCCCTCTGACATACATCGTTCCTCTTTAGTTCCTCCTGTCGTATACATTGTTCCCTCTGATATACATTGTTCCTCTTTAGTTCCTCCTGTCGTATACATTGTTCCCCTCTGACATACATCGTTCCTCTTTAGTTCCTCCTGTCATGTACGTCGTTCCTCTTTAGTTCCTCCTGTCATGTACGTCGTTCCCTTATGACATACGTCGTTCCTCTTTAGTTCCTCCTGTCATGTACGTCGTTCCCCTCTGACATACGTCGTTCCTCTTTAGTTCCTCCTGTCATGTACGTCGTTCCCTTATGACATACGTCGTTCCTCTTTAGTTCCTCCTGTCATGTACGTCGTTCCCTTATGACATACGTCGTTCCTCTTTAGTTCCTCCTGTCATGTACATCGTTCCTCTTTAGTTCCTCCTGTCATGTACGTCGTTCCCTTATGACATACGTCGTTCCTCTTTAGTTCCTCCTGTCGTATACATTGTTCCCCTCTGACATACGTCGTTCCTCTTTAGTTCCTCCTGTCATGTACGTCGTTCCCCTCTGACATACGTCGTTCCTCTTTAGTTCCTCCTGTCATGTACGTCGTTCCCCTCTGACATACGTCGTTCCTCTTTAGTTCCTCCAGTCATGTACGTCGTTCCCCTCTGACATACGTCGTTCCTCTTTAGTTCCTCCTGTAATGTACGTCGTTCCCCTCTGACATACGTCGTTCCTCTTTAGTTCCTCCTGTCATGTACGTCGTTCCCCTCTGACATACGTCGTTCCTCTTTAGTTCCTCCTGTCATGTACGTCGTTCCCCTCTGACATACGTCGTTCCTCTTTAGTTCCTCCTGTCATGTACGTCGTTCCCCTCTGACATACGTCGTTCCTCTTTAGTTCCTCCTGTCGTATACATTGATCCCCCTGATATACATTGTTCCTCTTTAGTTCCTCCTGTCATATACATTGTTCCCCTCTGACATACGTCGTTCCTCTTTAGTTCCTCCTGTCATGTACGTCGTTCCCTTATGACATACGTCGTTCCTCTTTAGTTCCTCCTGTCATGTACGTCGTTCCCCTCTGATATACATCATTCCTCTTTAGTTCCTCCTGTCATGTACGTCGTTCCCTTATGACATACGTCGTTCCTCTTTAGTTCCTCCTGTCATGTACGTCGTTCCCCTCTGACATACGTCGTTCCTCTTTAGTTCCTCCTGTCATGTACGTCGTTCCCCTCTGACATACGTCGTTCCTCTTTAGTTCCTCCTGTCATGTACGTCGTTCCCCTCTGACATACGTCGTTCCTCTTTAGTTCCTCCTGTCATGTACGTCGTTCCCCTCTGACATACGTCGTTCCTCTTTAGTTCCTCCTGTCGTATACATTGTTCCCTCTGATATACATTGTTCCTCTTTAGTTCCTCCTGTCGTATACATTGTTCCCCTCTGACATACATCATTCCTCTTTAGTTCCTCCTGTCATGTACGTCGTTCCTCTTTAGTTCCTCCTGTCATGTACGTCGTTCCCTTATGACATACGTCGTTCCTCTTTAGTTCCTCCTGTCATGTACGTCGTTCCCCTCTGATATACATCATTCCTCTTTAGTTCCTCCTGTCATGTACGTCGTTCCCCTCTGATATACATCATTCCTCTTTAGTTCCTCCTGTCATGTACGTCGTTCCCTTATGACATACGTCGTTCCTCTTTAGTTCCTCCTGTCATGTACGTCGTTCCCCTCTGACATACGTCGTTCCTCTTTAGTTCCTCCTGTCATGTACGTCGTTCCCTTATGACATACGTCGTTCCTCTTTAGTTCCTCCTGTCATGTACATCGTTCCCCCTGATACACATCGTTCCACTCTGATATACATCATAGAGGAGTGAAGTACATCACAGGGAAGCAATGTATAAGACACAAGGAACTAAGGGACTCCTTAGGCCCCGTTCACACGGCTTATTCTGCCGCGGATTGGCGCCGTACTGCGCGCCGGATTTGCGCTGCAATACGGCGCCAATCCGCGGCAGCAATAACGGTAATCCACTGCTCTCATTGAGAACAATGGAATCCGTCGCTCCTCCCCGCTCGGCGAATCCGCCGCGGGGGGAGAAAGTGACATGCACATTATCCAGGCGCAATCCGCGCCGTGGATAATGCAAGTCTATGGGGCCGGGAGCGGCGCCCCAGCCGCGCTCCGGCCCCGCCCCTTATTCACGGCGGATTTGTGCGCTCAATACGGCGCACAAATCCGTCGGGAATAAGCCGTGTGAACACGGCCTTAGTCTCTCTCGTTAGACACATTGTCCCCCGCCCCTCCGCTTACACATGATTCCCCCTCCACAGTTCCACATGGTCCCCCCTCCACAGTTAAATCCCCCCACCCCCAGTTATACAGGCTAATCCCCCCCCACCACAGGTATAGAGGTTAATCCCCCACCACCACATGTATAGAGGTTCATCCCCACCACCACAGGTATAGAGGCTAATCCCCCCCACCACAGGTATAGAGGCTAATCCCCCCCCCCACCACATGTATAGAGACAAAATCTGCAGCAAACAGAGTTTAGCGGCAAAATCCGCATAGAAATAGAGTTTAGAAACGGAGTTTAGCGTCAAAAACCACAGCGAACGGAGTTTAGCGGCAAAATCTGCAAAGAAATGGAGTTTAGGGTCAAAATCTGCAAAGAAACAGAGTTTAGGGTCAAAATCTGCAGCGAACGGATTTTAGCGGCAACATCTGCAGCGAACGGAGTTTAGCGTCAAAATCGGCGGCGAAACGGAGTTTAGCGTCAAAATCGGCGGCGAAACGGAGTTTAGCGTCAAAATCCGCGGCGAAACGGAGTTTAGCGTCAAAATCCGCGGCGAAACGGAGTTTAGCGTCAAAATCCGCGGCGAAACTGAGTTTAGCGTCAAGATCTGTAAAGAATCGAATTTTCAGCATCAGAAGCGAGAGAACTTTATTAGCACCAAAATCCATAAAGAAAAGGATTTTTTTGCGTCAGAAGCGAGAAAATTTTATTAGTGTCAAAATCTGTAAATAAAGGGATTTTAGCGCAAAAAAAGTTAAAAAAAAACTATTCTTGCGCCAAAATCCGTTGTAAAAAAGCATTTTTAACGTCAGAAGCGAGAGGACTAAAATTAGCAGAAAAATCTTGAATTGTGCAAAAATCGTCAGTGACAAAAGCACAATCACTTTATTAGGAACGAGGACACGTCGCACACCTGGCAGCCTCTTCTCTGGCAGCCCTGCTGGAGCACCGAGGGGCTGGACATTCAGTAGCTGCTCCTCTGGACTCCACAATCATGGCTGCCTGCAGACAATAGAGCATGCTGAGCTCACAGCAGGGGGGCTCTCACTGAAGTTAACCAGTCTCTTACCTGCAGTCTCTTACCTGCAGTAATCACTTTATGGCAGCTTCCTGAGTGTAGTGCAACTCACACAGCAGAGAACTATCTCTGAAGGGGGGAAGGGCTCCTACACACAGGAATCTCTATAGCTCTCTTTACAGACTCACAATCAAAATTACAGCAAAAGAGGATAAAAAGATGCTAGAAAACACACGCATTACTGCAAAAAAAAAATTGCGACACAATCCCTTTAAGCCGAACGCCTGAAAAGTAGTTAATGACCACAACATTTTTTTAGTTTTTGCCTCCTTGCGTTTCAATAGTTGTAACTTTATTTTTTCAATGACACAGTTGTATGAGGCTTCGTTTTATTTGAGACGAGTTGTACTTTATGGGGTAATAGTTTAAGTTCACTTATAAATAATTGCAGAATTTTTTTTTTTTTTTTTTTTACACCATTCACATTTCACACTTAATAACTTGTTAGATTAATTCTACAGGTTATTATGGTCGTGTGGATACCTAATATATGTAGGGCTTTTTTGTGTGTGTAATGTATGCACAATCATGTTTTATTAAATATTTATTTTTATTTTTTTTTTTGTAACACTTTTTATGTGTTTTTCTTTTTTTTTTTTTTTACAGTGTGTTGACTGGCTTGTTACACAGATAGCTCTGGGGCTACTCTAGGTCCCCAGAGCTGACTGTGCAGCCGTTCCCCGGGCTCTGTCAGGTCACCGGGTGTTCCGATCACCCGATGGAGCAGGGAAACCCTTTGACTGCGCTGCGGTGACGAACCGCGGCAATCAAAGGGTTAAAGCACCGGGGAGCAGAGCTTTCACCCGCTTTCCGGTGCTCGCAGGAGCTGTGCTGGGATCAGGGCTGTGTAGTACAGCCCCGTTATCAGTGCTGCTGTGGCGCCCAGAGCCGCAAACTCCGATGTCTGCAGTGACACCAAAAAACGTCGCTGCAGACGAACGACCTGAAATGCCCAACGTAAAAAGACGGTGGGTGGTTGTTAAGGAGTTAACTAAGGGGCTAAACCTCAACCTACCTGAGAAGGAATCCAAAGTAAAGGCAATTGAACTTCCTGTGACTACATAGTACACGCCAGGGAATACCTCTGAAAATCATAGCAGGTAGTTATTCCACATAAAATAGTTTATAACTAGCATCAACCATATGTCTACAGTAGGTTGGCATCATTTTTTAAATGTCTTTATTTTACAAAATTAGGGGGCTTAGAAAATTAATAGTAATTTTTCACATTTTTTACAACATTTGCAACATTACTGTAATTTTTTTAGGGACCAGTCCAGTTCTGATGTGGCTTTAATGGGGCTTACAGGTCAAATACTCCCATAAATGACTCCATCTAGGAAACTACACCCCTTATAGTATTCAAAACAGCATTTAGGCATACATGCCAACTCTCCCCGTTTTTGGCGGGGGGGGGGGGGGTCCCGCTATTTGGGGTCCCCTCCCGCCCTCCCGGGGGAGCTGGCATTCCTCCCGCCGCCACAGGCGGCGGGGGGCTCTTTAAACGGCCGCGGCGACAGAGTAGGCTAGTGCGCTACTCTGGCGCCGCCGGGCCGCTCCTACAGGCGGGTGAAGCGGCCACTGCGGCGCCCGCTTCACCCGCCCGAGTCTCGCTGTGCAGGGAGGAGGCAGGAGGGATCGTTCCTCTCCTCCCTCCTCCCCCTGTATGTCTGGCGCCCCGGGGTGTGCGCCGCCCCATACAGGTCAGCGGCGCAGGGGAAGTGACGCGCGGCTGCTATCACTTCCCCCTGCGCCGCTGAGGAGATCGTCCGGAGCTCCGTGCTGCAGGAGGCCTGGTGAGGTAAGTGGATTTTATAATTTTATTTTTATTAGCTATATGGGGGGGTCTGCCTGGCAACAATGGGGGGCACTACCTGGCAACAAAGGGGGCATCTACCTGGGGAACCCAATGGGGGGCCTACCTGGCAACAGGGGGGGACATTACCCGGCAAAAAGAGGGGGGATTACTGGCAACAATGGGGGATCTACCTGGGAACAAGGGGGGGACACCTGGCAACAGAGGGGGGCACTACCCTGGGAACAGAGGGGGGGATCTACCCGGCAACAGAGGGGGCACTACCTGGAACAGAGGGGAATCTACCTGGGAACAGAGGGGGGGATCTTCCTGGCAACAGGGGGGGGCACTACCCCGGCAAAAAGGGGGGCATTTCCTCAATTGAGGAATTTACCCCGGCAAAGAGGGGAATCTAAACCTGGCAACAGAGGGGGCACTACCTGGCAACGAGGGGGCATATGGCAAACAATGGGGGGCACTACCCGGAACAAGGGGGCACCTACCGGCTAACAAAGGGAAAACACCTACCCACTGAGTCTCCTGCTTTTTCTTTAAAGTTGGGGAACTATGCATTTAAGAAGTTTATTAACCCTTTAAAAGGGGTTTCACAAAAATTAAAGCTTAGTGGAGGTGAAATTTCAAAATTTAACTTTTTTTTTTTTGCAGACTTTCTATTTTTCTGCATTATTCACTGGAACACTAGTAGATTTGACCTAGGAAATGCAACTTAAAATCGTTTTCCCCAATCCTGCCATTTTTTTGAGATATCCCATATGTTGCCCTAGTGCGCTATTTGTCTCAACTACAAGCCTCAGAATAGGAGGAGCACCTACTGCACTCTGGGGTGTCATTTTCATTATGATTTTCTTTGGACATCATCCCAGGTTTGCGGACACCCTAAGGTGCTAAAACTTAATACACCCCTAAAAAGACCCAAATTGAAAATTACACCCCTTTAAGGAACATATTCAGGATTGTAGTGAGATATATAAATATATCTATTTATAGATATATGTAATAATATAGTGGTCACAGAGACAGGAAGTCAGCATGTTGCTAGGCAACTGAAATTAACCCAGCCTGAAAAAAAAAAAAGGAAAAAAAAACACAAATAAAAAGCTGCCAAAGGGGTAAAAAATAGGACAATTGTAATAAGGGGTAAAATACCAATTATTCTATGTGCATGCAGTTTGGTTTTAACTGGTTCATGCCAGATAACACAGCTATGTCCACTGCTGCCCTTGCTTTCATTTTGTTAAGGGCCCCAAGTTCTCAGGATACAAGTTACATATATCTTCATGCCATCCAGCAAACAAAGTATACTGCACAGTATGATTGTTTCAACATAAGACGATGGATCTACAACATGCCTATACGGAGGCCTGGCTCAGAGCCGACCATCATAGGAATGTGTTTATTACACTCAGTCCGAGCGCTCGCAGACATGTGTGTGCGGGCGCTTAGCGGAGCAGAGCACCCCCGGCGCTCTGCTCCGCTATTCAGCCAATGGCCTCAGAACTACTAGCAGTCGGTCTGCGTCATCACGCAGGCGACGCGCTATGATGTCATAGCTGCCTGTGCAGGATCCGCCGCAGCCGCTCATCGGGGCACGGGAAAAGGTGAGTAGTTTTATTATTTTTTTCATCTTATGGGGGCAGCTACCTGACTCCAAGAGGGGAGGCAAACTACCTGCCTACATTGGGGGGCACACTACCTGCCTACATTGGGGGGCACACTACCTGGCTACAAGGGAGGGCACACTACCTGGCTACAAGGGAGGGCACAATACCTGGCTAAATGGGGGCAAGCTGCCTGGCTACATGGGGGCAAGCTACCTGGCTACATGGGCAGTGTCGGACTGGGGGGTCTGGGGCCCACAGGGGTATTAGTCTCGGGGGCCCACCATACTGTAAATGAAAATATTACCGGCCTCTCGGACACAAACGCGTCCATTTTACTATATAATACAGTGTGCAAAACAGAACTGTATTGTGTAGTACAATAGCAAGTTAGTCACACACATGTCACAGTCTAACATATCATAGACACAGGGCTAAGTGGCTCCATCCATATTCCCCTCCCCCATATACAATATCCCCCTCCATCCACATACAATATCCCCCTCCACCCACATACAATATCCCCTCCACTCACATACAATATCCCCCTCCACCCACATACAATATCCCCTCCCACGTTTCTCTAGGTCACTCACCTCACCACCTTCTAAAATATACACCAGCAAGAAAGTAAAAGTCTAACTCCTATCACAGGGTCAATCAGGGACACATGTACGCTGGCATTATACCGGCGCCGATATAACCTACAACACCACCACATAGAGGTCCAACACCAGCTCAGGTATAACCTACAACACCACCATATGGAGACCACATAGAGGTCCAACACCAGCTCAGGTATAACCTACAACACCGCCATATAGAGACCACAGACACCAGCTCAGGTATAACCTACAACCCCGCAATATGGAGACCATAGTGGCCGACCCAGCTCAGTAAAAACCTACAAACTGCCATATAGGACCACATAGAGTCAAAAAACCCAGCTCGGGTAAAAAACCACACCACCACCAAAGAGCCCACATAAGGTCAGACACCACTCGGGTAAAACCCAAAACCTCCAAAGGAGACCACAAAGGTCAGATACCGCTCGGTTAACCTAAAACACCGCCAATAGAACCACATAGAGATCAGACACCACCAGATAACCCACAACACCACCACATAGAGGTAGACCCAGCTCGGGTATAACCTACCCGCCATATAGAGACCAATAGAATCAGACATCACTCGGGTAGACCTAAAAACACCCCCATAAAGACCCACAAGAGGTCAGACACCACTCAGGATAACCTAAACACTCCCAATAAGACCACATAGGGTCAACACCACTCAGGTATAACCAAAAAAACACTGCCATATAGAACCACATAGATCAACACCACTCGGGTAAACCCCTAAACACCCAAAAAGACCACATAGAGGTCAGACACCACTGGGGTATAACCTAAAACCCACTGCCATAAAGAACCACTAGAGGTCAGACACCCTCGGGTATAACCTACAACACCGGGCAATATAGAGACCAAGACACCAGCTCGGGTATAACCTAAAAACACTCCCATATAAGACCACAAGGGTCCGACACCAGTTTCAGGTACATCACTTTAACATGAACACAGCACGACCAATATAGAAGTAAAAAACCCTGAAATCAGGGACTCACCGGGAGATATCTACTATATCGTTCTCTTTCTTTTTTGGCGTTCTTTTCCCCTTCCTCTGCATCCTTTCCCTACCGCCATGAGGACTATCCCGCCCAACTCATCCCTGCAAAATTACACAAAATATCTTAGAATCCTCAATTTTCCCGCATCTCTTTACCTATTCCCACCTCTGTACAAAATTTCCCCGGGGGGGAAGCGGGTACAAGCCCTAATTAAGGCCAGTATCCCAAGGGGTTGGGGAGGGGGGGAAGGACTAACCCCCTGGAATAATGCACAACTATGGGGGCTGCCCCCTCAAAATATTACCAGGTAGGTAACAAAACCCAGGTAAAAGGCAAAAAGGCAAGGGCCCCTCTGTAGGTAGGGGGTTTTTCTCCCAGTTAGGTAACTGTAGGTAGTTAGGGTCCCCTTTAATAGGCGCAAGCATTTTTGGGACCCCTTTTAGGGAAAAAAGGCATTAGGGGGTTCCCATGAATAGTATAAGGGATTTAAGGGCCTTTTTAGTAGTTTGCAGGCAGTTAGGGTCTCCTTTTGTATTTTGCAGGCAGTTAGGGGCTCCTTTTAGGGAGTAACAGGTATTAGGGGCCTCCTTTAGCTAGTGTGCAGAAGTCAGGGCCCCCCCTTTGCTACTGTGTAGGGGAGCCAGGGCCCCCTGTAGGTACAAAGCGTCCCTTTTTGGGAGCCAGGGGCCCCCCTTAGTACCAGGGCCCCCTTAGGTAGCCAGGGACCCCTTTTAGTCAGGGCCCCTTTTGTACAGGCCCCTTGTAGCCAGGGCCCCCCCCCTTTTAGAAAGGGCCCCCCCCCGTAGCCGGGGGCCCCCCCCCCCTTTTACCGGGCCCTTTTGAACCAGGGCCCCCCCTGTACCAGGGACCCCCCTTGAGCCAGGGACCCCCCTTGACCCGGGACCCCCCATGTACCAGTTAAAAAAAAAAAAAAAAAAACAACAACAGCCCCTTTCCTTCTCGGCCCTGCTCCGGCCGCTCCGGCTGCCGGCCGCCTCTAAATTTCGTTTCCCGAATTTACCGCGCCGCCTACGTCGCAGTAGGGGCCGGGGCCGGGAGGCTGAGGGCCTAACGCCTTTACCTGCCAGGAGACTCCCAAACCAGCCCTATGGGGCTGTGCTCCCTACACCCCACCCCCGGGGGTCGGGGACTTAGTCCCCGGACCGGCCGGGTTCTGGGCCCCCACAGCGCTCGTGGGGGGGCCCACCGGGAGATTCACCGGTCCCCCGGCGGCCCAGTCCGAGCCTGTACATGGGGGCAAGCTACCTGACTAAATGTGTGCAGCTACCTGGGGGAAAACTACCTAGCTATCTGGGGGCAATTTACCTTGCTGCCCTACTCATGATAGATAGCCATCAGCCACATGCTGATTAATGTTTGTGTATCTTATAGGTTTCCCCTCTGGACTGTGTTGGACGAGTGTTGTATCCATTTCTTTAAGAAATTGGTCACGGATGGATGTTGTCGGGGAGTGTTTATTTAAATAAAGTATTTGTGTTGTTTCAGGGTATTTTTTACCACTATTTTTCCAGTGTTGTAATAGAGGTGTCTGACAGACGTCTCTCTATCACTAGGGCTTGGTGTCAGCCAGTGGTGTTTTTCTGTCACCCCAAGACTGACACCAAGACCCCGCACTAGTAATATAGAGACGTCTGTCAGACACCTCTATTACTAACACTGGAAATAAATGGTAAAACAAAAAAACTGACAGCACAAAAATCACTTTATTTAAATAAACTCCACCGACTTCCATGACCATTGTATTAAAGAAATGGATCAAACGCTGGTTCAATAAATCCATCAAAGTCCAACTGTGAAATCTGTAGGAAAAACAGAAACACTACAGAAAGTATGACAGTCCTGCACCACCTAGAGACCATGCATCATGCCTGCAGCTGATCTTCTGGGTGCAACAGAAGGAGTTCAGACCACACAATATGATTTTGAGGTGTACAGAGCTGTAGCACAGTCTCCAGGGGGTTAGTCCTCTGTTCCTCCTCGGAGACTGGGCCTCTAAGTTATGGCCTATACTTACTTATACTTGTGGGAAGTTTGTACAAAGTTGGGAAAAGTAAAGAGTTGGTAGAAAAGTGAAGATTCTAAGATTTTTGTGTCCAAATCTGCAGGGAGTAGTGTTGGCCTGGGGAAGTAAGCATAGCGGTGTGGACCGAATGGAGAAGAAAAGGGAACGTTACCGACTCATAAGAGAAACGTCACCTGTGAGTCACTAAATATAACTTAACTGTAATCACTTATATTTGTGCAAAGTGTCATGGTTTATATTCAGTACTAATGTGGCAGAATTATTCAGTCACTATGTGGTGGTGATATGGTATTTGGTCTTATTAGAATTATTGGTAATATTGGCCCTGGGATTCTGTTTTTGTAAAGTTATTTGGGTAAGATTCAAGTTATGATATCACATCGGTCTGCATAATTTGAAGCAAGACTGGGCGGCGCATCGTACAGATGGCGGAGACAGCGAGGCAAAGCGGGCCCCTAAGATCAATTCCTCTGGTGGGCCCTAGGCACCCCAGTCCGACACTGACTAGGCGGTAATTTTTGGGGGCAACATTCAAAAAACGCCCCACGCCATTTTTAAGGTGCTTTAAAATGGTAGAGTCACCTAATAAAAAACCTGTCAAAAATCTGGCTCTACATACCTTGAATATCATATTTGAGGCACCTATTATGGCAAAACCCAAAAAAAAAAAAAGGGCGCAAGCCACACTGCCACATATTTAAAGACCATTTTGGCCATTAAAAGGGTTTCACACCTCCGTAAACGCCCTATTTTAGGGGTGTATTACATTCATTAATATAAGAATAGGCGTCAACATTTTTTTTTTACGCAAAAAACAAAAAAAAAAAGGGTGCACCCTTAGGGGGACATTTTCCTTTAAAATTTTCTGCAACAGATCGTATACTTTTTTCCCAAACAGGGGGCCTAGGTCATTGTGCACCACTCATCTAAGAGAAAAGTTAAAGGGGTTCTCTCTCTACATCTTCACTTACCTCATCCTGTGTTCTTGGTTTCACTTTGAAAATGCTTCTACTAGCTGAGTAAAGCCAGGGTTTAGCTAACAACCCTGTGAAGGCCCACAGGGAAAAATCACCCGGCTTAGCATAAAAAGAGGGTATCAGATAAAAGGGGGAAAATTTAGAATATGGAACTGTTAAAGCAAAAAAATACCCAAATCTTGTTTTTGAAAACCCCTAAAAACAATCCCTTTTAAACAAATTTTTAAAAAAACTTTGGATTAGCAAATTTTTTTGAAACATTGAACTTTCAAAGAAAGAAAATTTTATTTTCCCCTTTTGAACATTGGAAAAAAAGTAAAAACAAAATTTTAAAACACAAAAAAACCACCCAATTTCCCCTTTTTTTTTTTTTTTTTTACCTTTTGCCCAACAAATCAATTCAAAACCCCCAATCAAAATTTTTAAATTTTTTTTACCCATCGGGGCCCAAAACCCTAGTAAAGGCCTTTAAAAAAACCCAACTCACAAAAATTTCCCCTATCATTTCACAGAAGGGGAAAAAAAATTTTAAAAAAAACCCCCTTTCATCCAAAAAAGAAAACAAAAAAAATCTTTTTTTTCCCAAAACACACCCCTTGCCACCTTTTTGCGAAACCATTAAAACCCTGCAAATACCCCAAAAAACTTTTAAAAAAAAAAGACAGCCACAAGAGGGGCCAAATTTCCCCATTTTTTTCCATTTTTTTTAGCCAAGCCCCCCCAACCATTCAAGAGGGGGCCCAACCCTTTTAAACGTAAAAAAACCGTTTCCCACCCCAACCCTAAGAAAAGTTCAAAAACCCATTCCACATCAAAGGGGCGCTTCCCGGGGAAAAAAAATGCTAACCCAAAATTTTTCCGCCACAAAAAAACCATGTAAATAAAAAATTTAAAACCACAAAAAAAACATCTTTTAACTTCTTTTTTTCCCAAAATTCTTTAAACAATTTAAATTTAAATTTTTTTTTTCCCTTTTTATACGAGTTTTTTCTGAACACCAAGAGAAAATTTTTAGTTTAAAAAATTTGTTTTTTTTGGCCGATATACTTGGAACTCAAAAGAAACTACAAGGGGGGAAAACAACATTTTTTTGGGGAAGCAAAAGCCACAAATTTTTTAGAAAAACAAGGGTGTCCACATTTTTTAAAAAACCCTTTATCCAATTAGGACAAAAAATTTTTTCAAAAAATTCCCCACCTTAAAAAAAAAAGGAGAACGGTTAAAAATTAAAAAAAAATACATATATGTTAAAGGGACACTACCATCAAAAGGTTTCTTTTCACATATTGACAAGCAATACGTGACTAATATAAGGATTTTTTTTTTCGTTTTTAATTGGATGGGGGTTTTTCTATATAATTTTCAAAAATTCCCCTACGTACATTACATTCATGACTTTCCCTCTGTAAGCTCTGATAGCACAGCACTGAGAGGATCGCTTGATGGGCCTTCTTCCAGGGCTGTGAAGTATAAGTATTATCAGCAGTAATCTGATAAGGGTATGTTCATATGGCGTATAGTGGTGTGTACCTGTGCGCACCGCTATACGCCTGCTGTTGAAAGTATGCGCTGACCAGCACATACTTTTAACAGTGCTCCGGCCCGCCTCCCATCCACTTTCCCTGGCGCTTCTTCGTACGAGTGTGTAGTGCACGGATGTGAAACTGCGGCCCTCCAGCTGTTGGGAAACTACAACTCCCATCATGCATCTATCTAATCTATAACAGTGGGCATGATGGGAGTTGTAGTTTCCCAACAGCTGGAGGGCCGCAGTTTGACACCCCTGGTGTAGTGTGCACACTCAATGAGTGTTATGATTTACTGCATTTGCAGGGCGTGCTTGGGGTGCATTACAGCGCAATTATGCCCCAAAGTACATCCCAGAAATACGCTGTGTGAACATACCCTAAGTGTGAAGAAACCCCACCCCCTACTCAGTGCAGAAAACATTATCCTATTTTCTTTTCATGTATTGCTAATGGTTAAGTATAATCTTAGCTTTCCCTGCAGAGAGAACAATAGAGCAATCAATATGTCATTACCTAGAACTGTATTTGTAATGAGACTATGTAGAAATAAGTAGCAGCTGAAGTAAAGTGAGATTAGTCTGAAGGAGGGTGGGATACAATTCCAAATAAAAAGGACTCCATTATACACAAAGATTAAAGGGGTTTTCTCATCTCAGACATTTATGAAACCAGTATGGCAGCCAAGAGGTTGCGCTTGACTTAGAACTCCAATTGAAATTTAGGAAGAGTAACCGCACAAGTGCGACCAGCTCTCCTCCGTGAACCAGGAACATAGGCGCCCCATTCTTGAGATAGGTGATGGGTGCGGGTCCCACCACTACGACCCGCACCTATCACACATTTGTGACAAATCCAAATGTCAGAGATGGGACAACCCCTTTAAAAGGGCCAATTAGCAGAACGTTGAGAACTAGAATATAACCCATAATAGTGTAATACAATGTGCAGTATTGTTACCCTGAAGACAACCAGTGACTAGACTGCACCTACTTTGACAGCGATACATATGGAGACCTCTCTGATATTGGACAGCGGTGGGTACAGTCGTCCTTGATTCAGTTCTTCAGCAGTTAACTGTTCTGCGAGAGCCTGGAAAGAACAGAAAAGAAAAAAGAACTGTGATTTTCACAATACGATACAAGTTTATATATGGTTGGGTTATCTTCCCCTGTAACCAGCCTACTAAAGTGAAGGTGAGGATGACCCTAGTTTACTTGACTGAGATGAATGAGGGGAAGTCAATAAAAATCCCTGCCACCCATGATCACTACTTTACGCCACAGATTTCCATCGCGAAGAACCCATATGAACACCTACATCCACATAATAAACACGGGCATCACTGATTTAGCAGTAAAGACCCCTCAGGCACAAAAGAGGACAGCACTGCCGCACATGACCTTTCATAGTTCCCGGAAAACTAAAGTTATGTGAACTTTTGTGAAAACAAGCAACTGAACAAACAAGTCCAAAGTTCTTTAAAGTTCACACTTCTAGGTATTCCCTGACGGTGGCACGCCAGGAGGAATTGACTCATAAATTAACTGCACGCAGATAAAGGAAAAAAAAAAAAATGTGTTGCGTGAACAGGTCTCCCAACTCATAAAATGACAGCACATTGCTAGGAAATACCACCACTTTATGATCAGTGAAGAGCAGACTTCTGGGGCCCCCAGTGATCCTGAGAACAAAGGGGCCAAAGTTGCAGATTAAGCTCTCATGTGTACATACCGGTGTTGCATACTGTGTACATACATTACTTATCCTGTACTGATCCGGTGTTACATCCTGTATTATACTCCAGAGCTGCACTCACTATTCTGCTGGTGCAGTCACTGTGTACATACATCACTTATCCTGTACTGATCCGGAGTTACATCCTGTATTATACTCCAGAGCTGCACTCACTTTTCTGCTGGTGCAGTCACTGTGTACATACATTACTTATCCTGTACTGATCCCGAGTTACATCCTGTATTACACTCCAGAGCTGCGCTCACTATTCTGCTGGTGCAGTCACTGTGTACATACATTACTTATCCTGTACTGATCCCGAGTTATATCCTGTATTACACTCCTGAGCTGCGCTCACTATTCTGCTGCTGGTGCAGTCACTGTGTACATATATTACTTATCCTGTACTGGTCCTGAGTTACATCCTGTATTACACTCCAGAGCTGCACTCACTATTCTGCTGGTGCAGTCACTGTGTACATACATTACTTATCCTGTACTGCTCCTGAGTTACATCCTGTATTATACTCCAGAGCTGCACTCACTATTCTGCTGGTGCAGTCACTGTGTACATACATTACTTATCCTGTACTGCTCCTGAGTTACATCCTGTATTATACTCCAGAGCTGCACTCACTATTCTGCTGGTGCAGTCACTGTGTACATACATTACTTATCCTGTACTGATCCTGAGTTACATCCTGTATTATACTCCAGAGCTGCACTCACTATTCTGCAGGTGCAGTCACTGTGTACATACATCACTTATCTTGTACTGATACTGAGTTACATCCTGAATTATACCTTAGAGCTGCACTCACTATTCTGCTGGTGCAGTCACTGTGTACATACATTACATTATTTATCCTGTACTGATCCTGAGTTACATCCTGTATTATCCTCCAGAGCTACACTCACTATTCTGCTGGTGCAGTCACTGTGTACATACATTACTTATCCTGTACTGATCCTGAGTTACATCCTGTATTATACCTTAGAGCTGCACTCACTATTCTGCTGGTGCAGTCACTGTGTACATACATCACTTATCCTGTAGTGATCCGGAGTTACATCCTGTATTATACTCCAGAGCTGCACTCACTATTCTGCTGGTGCAGTCACTGTGTGCATACATTACATTACTTATCCTGTACTGATCCTGAGTAACATCCTGTATTATACTCCAGAGCTGCACTCACTATTCTGCTGGTGCAGTCACTGTGAACACACATTACTTACCCAGACGTAACCAAACTGGACGTGGATCCGGCGCACCACGGCTTCACTCTGTTTTTGCCACGGACCGCCGGAACCACGTCCATTTTGGATAGTTCAAGATAGTTCCTACCTAGTCCTGTATCGGACCGGAGTTTTTTCTGGGATCCAGGCTGCTGTCTTAAGGGCTACAGCACTAAAAGCCCTGTAAGCCTTCTTGAGTGTTGTGCCTCTATTTACTGCACAACCTTACCAGGTGAGCTTTGCTCTTCTATTGGCCAGTTATTTTAACTGTATTACACTATTGTGCACCCTCCCTTTCTTTTCTTTTCTTGCCATTACATTACTTATCCTTTACTGATCCCGAGTTATACTCCAGACTGAACCTGAGTTACATCCTGTATTATACTCCAGGTCTGCACTCACTATTCTGCTAGTGCAGTCACTGTGTACATACATTACTTATCCTGTACTGATCCTGAGTTCATACTGTATTATACTCCAGAGCTGCACTCACTATTCTGCTGGTGCAGTCACTGTGTACATACATTACATTACTTATCCTGTACTGATCCTGAGTTACATCCTGTATTATACTCCAGAGCTGCACTCCCTATTCTGCTGGTGCAGTCACTGTGTACATACATTACTTAGGCTGTACTGAACCTGAGTTACATCCTGTATGATGCTCCAGAGCTGCACTCACTATTCTGCTGGTGCAGTCACTGTGTACATACATTACTTATCCTGTACTGACCCTGAGTTACATCCTGTATTATACTCCAGAGCTGCACTCACTATTCTGCTGGTGCAGTCACTGTGTACATACATTACTTATCCTGTACTGATCCTGAGTTACATCCTGTATTATACTCCAGAGCTGCACTCACTATTCTGCTGGTGGAGTCACTGTGTACATACATTACATTACTTATCCTGTACTGATCCTGAGTTACATCCTGTATTATACTCCAGAGCTGCACTCACTATTCTGCTGGTGCAGTCACTGTGTACATACATTACTTATCCTGTACTGAACCTGAGTTACATCCTGTATTATACTCCAGAGCTGCGCTCACTATTCTGCTGGTGCAGTCACTGTGTACATGCATTACTTATCCTGTACTGACCGTGAGTTACATCCTGTATTATACTCCAGAGCTGCACTCACTAATCTGCAGGTGCAGTCCCTGTGTACATAAATTACTTATCCTGTACTGACCCTGAGTTACATTCTGTATTATACTCCAGAGCTGCGCTCACTATTCTGCTGGTGCAGTCACTGTATATACATTTCTTATCCAGTACTGATTCTGAGATACATTATGTATTATACTCCAGAGCTGCACTCACTATTCTGCTGGTGCAGTCACTGTGTACATACATTACTTATCCTGTACTGATCCTGAGTTACATCCTGTATTATACTCCAGAGCTGCACTCACTATTCTGCTGGTGCAGTCACTGTGTACATACATCACTTATCCTTTACTGACCCTGAGTTACATTCTGTATTATACTCCAGAGCTGCACTCACTATTCTGCTGGTGCAGTCACTGTGTACATACATTACTTATCCTGTACTGATCCTGAGTTACATCCTGTATTATACTCCAGAGCTGTATTTGCTATTCTTCTGGTGGAGTCGTCGTGCCCTGGATGCTGAAGCACAAAGAAAGACTATGAAAAAGTGGCAGCACTAAAGCTGTAATCTACAAGATTGGGAGTTTTCAAATGGACCCTGACAAATACTAATTGATGGCATTTCTTAGCATTAGGACGTCTAGAAGATGGAAAAACCTCTTAATGCAAACTTTGAAACTTTACGATCCTAGATTTTGTATTTCAGGGAAATCTGGTCGATAGACCCTGTGAACGCGGTGGTGGCAGCCATATGGTTTGTCACCCAGCTTTCTGAGGCACAGACAAAGCATAAACCAACCATATCAATGACGTTATTTTGAAGTTGACAGAAGAACTCAACAATTGCTATAATTTTTATTTTTCTTCAGATATTCATGTTCGGGGATTGCTCCACTTCACACACACTTACTTTTGCAGCTTCAAGAAATACGCGATCGCTTATGTGACGCACTCCGCTAAGGATCACAGCAAGAGCGACACCTGGTGGCAAGATCAGAGAATATTATATTTACCAAATGCCATTGACAAAGAGCAGAACCTCCCGAGACTTTCATCCTCTAGTATTTACCTATAGGTGGGGGCAGCTGTTTACCCGAGTTTATTTTTTTAAAATTTACCCAAATTTCAACTAGATGTTCAAAATTTTAATAATAAAATTACATGAATTTTTAAAAATGCAGATTTTTACTGCATGCACTAAAAAAAATTGCAGTTTTCACTACATTCGCTTTTGATGCATTGAGGTAACAAAGGCGTTTTAAGGCATGCGTTCAGTAAAACTGAAAAAAAAAAAACTTTTTTCTGCAATTGAGACTTTTTTTTAACTGCTACAAAAACTTGTGAAGGAAAAACGCATGTATTTAAAAAAAAGCATATGGGTGTATTCACACGGTGCAGTTCTGGTGCGAATGGGTGAGGTTTTGGGTAAGGTATTTAACCATAAAAGTACCACATCGAGTGAAATACACCCTATAGATTGTCCATGTTATCCATAGGAACCAATCAGAGCTCAGCTTTTATTTCATATAGGGCTCCGGAAAAATAAAAGCCGAGCTCTGATTGGTTGCTACGGGCTCTGATTGGTTGCTACGGGCAACAAAGACCGTCTTACTGCTAAACAATTTTCATACATAAGGCCCAATTTGTTGTTAATAATAATAACACAAATTTGAACATCTAGGTAAAAACCTTATCAACCTAGACATAATTTAAAAAAAAGATTAGTTGTTTGTTTTTTTGATGCCTGTGTTGTTTTGTTTTGATGGGTTAAGGTGCTTTCACATGGTGCATTTTCGGTGCATTTTTTCACTTTCAGTACTACACTGCAATGAATGCCTTTAATACCAGCAAGCTTCCTTCATTGATCTAGGTTGTATGGAAAGGTTACAAGTGAGTGATCAATTATTGTGTTTAAAGGGAATCTGTCACATAGATTATTCCCCCCTTGCTGAGGGCACGACAAGCTAATGTCAGACCTGCTGTTTCCAGCGCTGTGTCCCTTATTCGGTAAAATGCTGGAGTTTTAGAACATTTACCCCTCAAATCTTATTCATGAGCAGGTGTTAGCCCTGCCCACCAAAAGCTAGCCCCACCCACTTGGCAGTTATTCACGTTTCTACCTATTCAAAGTAATAGGTTTATCAGTTGAGGTGGGCGGGGCTAGCCTCAGGTGGGCGGGGTTTGGAAAATACTGACTTTTCATGACTCTTTTCTGGCTAAAAACTGCAGATTTGAGCATTAAATGCTCTAAAACTGCAGCATCTTACAGAATAAGGGGCACAGCACTGGGAACAGCAGGTCTGACACTAGCTTGTGCTGCCCTCAGCAAAGGGGGCAAAATCTATGTGACAGGTTCCCTTTCAAGTCTTGAGCATTACAAACATACTCACTTGCAACACCTTTCCTAAGAATTTAGATCACTGGAAGAAGCTTGTTGGTAAAAGTTTTATTACAAACTAAGACCACGAATGAAAAAAAAAAAAAAAAAAAACCCCCAAAACGCACCGTGTGAAAGCATCCTTAAAAAAACAAAATGTGTCACCCCAGCTTCAGGAAGAGGTTATATTTTACTGATGGGGAGCCTCCTCGTACACCCCCTGGTGAATAAGCTTAGGTTCGTTTTGGACAGTTTTTCTGAAGTGGATTCTGCACTGAAACCGCTTTAGAATCAGCGTCCGAGTCAGACATCAACCCGCCCCACATTGTTTTTAATGGAAAGAGAGCTTTGTACTGTACACAACACTGTTTTTCCATGAGGCGTCACTTGTTTGTAATCTGCACGAACATAAGAGCCTTTGAAAGGTGAACCAATGCACATAGGTTAATGCCACCCCTTGACTGAAAGAAGAACAAGTAACTAGGTCAGACCGTGCTTTTTAGTTTTTTTCCCATTTGTGTCTAGTTTGAATAAACTTATTCATGTTTATGATAATGTTTGGAGTTGCGAGTATTTAGTAGCTCAAATCTACAGTTTTCCCCAGCAGCAGAAAGAGTCCGAGTTTTTTTCTCAAATTGCCCCCCCCCCGCCCACCTGAGGCTAGCCCCGCCCAACTCACAAATGATAAACCTATTACTTTGAATAGGCAGAAACATGTGAAACTGTTTTTGCAATTGGACAGCATTTACAGGTGGAATTAGTGGAACTAATTCGCAATTTTTGAAAATGCAAGGGCCACCTGTAAATACTGCTCAATTGCAAAAACAATTCACACAAATTCTCATCTTCATAAGTGAAACAACTTCAGGGAGTGAGACATTTGAATTAACCACTTTCATTTATTCACCTTGTGATAATGGCCACTCTAATGCAGACCCCTGGGGACAACTCTAAATGTTGTCCAAAATTTAAACAGACTTTAACAATGTTTTTTTCTCATCAGGTAGAACAGCTTGAAGGGATAAGACCTGGAAAGAAGTCTTTACCATATGGACAATTTTTGAGATTAAGACGGAAAAACAGTGAATATCATGATTTTTTAGAAAAGTCTTTGGAGCTTTCTGAGAGGCTAATAGCTAGGGGTTATGATGAGACATTGATATCTGAAGCCTTTTCTAAGGCGATTTTTTGTCAACGTGAGCAGTTGTTTGGAAAACGAGACCGTAAAAAATGTGATAGGTCAGTTTTTCCTTTTGAGTATACTAATATGTCTGAGGTTGTAAAAAGAGCGATCAGAAGAAATTGGCATATCCTCGAGTCTGATATGGATCTTCAGAAAAAATAGGAGTACCTCCTATGATAACATTTAGGAGACGTCGCAACTTGATAGATGAGTTGGTCCAGGGGAGACTAAATAGGAGATCTGAGAATTGGCTAGAGAAATGCTCCCCGAGAGGTAATAAGACATGTGGATCTTGTTCATTCTACAATAAAATGTGCGCGGAGAATGTTTTAAAAATAGGAGCAGTGACACGCAATGTTAGAGAGTTAATTACATGTCGTACAAATTATGTAGTTTATGTTATGTGGTGTCAGTGCGGTCTATTTTATATTGGGAAAACAATTCGCCCCCTATTTATAAGGATTAGAGAACATCTATACTCCATTAAAACAAAAAAAGTTGTCCATGATGATGATACATCTGGAATTTCATTTGCAGGAATCCAAAGGCCTCGTTCACACGGCGGTTTTGGCCGCGGGTATCGCCGCTGCTCTCGCCGCAGTTCCCGCGGCCAAATCCTCGTCGAACCTCGCCGCAAACTCGCGTCTCCCGACGCGGGTTTGCGGCGCGGGTGCTGGGCGTGGTCTCGGCGCAAGTGGGCCGTGGTTTGGGCCGCGGCTTGCGCCGAGTGTTTGCCCCCATGCAAATTAATAGCAGGGGGGCAAACCGCACTGCAAGCCGCGGCCCAGCCGCGCACCACCCGCGGCAGCACCGCGCGGCCGCCGCGCAGAGCACTCCCTGTCAAGAATTGACAGGAGAGTTCTCCACACGCGCGGGTTTAGGAAACCATATTAATAAACTAGGCGTGATTTGGCCGCGGTTTTGGCTGCGGGAACCGCGTCGGAATCCGCAGCCAAATTCGTCGTGTGAACAGGGCCAAAGAATTCTTCCATCAAAAAACGGGACTGATCGTCATAAGAGACTCTTGCAGTGTGAAACATATTGGATGTTGCGCACAGAGGCTCTTGGAGTCTTGGGGTTAAATGATAGGAACGATTTATCCTCTTTTTTTATAAGATTATGTAATAGGTATCAGTATTTTATTGTTAGGCGAAGTTCACACGGCTTATTGCCGGCGTAATTGCGGGGACGGATTTCGCCCTGCAATTACGCCAGCTGCCGTGCAGCGGGGGCCGGCAGCTTGCCGGCCCCATAGGCATGCATTAGCCACGGCGCGGATCCCGCCAGGATAATGTGCATGTCACTTTCTCCCCTCTCGGCGTATTCGCTGAGCGGGGAGAAGAGACGGAATCCATAGTTCTCTATGAACTGTGGATTACCGTAATGACTGGGACGGATTTCAGTACGGCGCGCAATACGGCTGAAATCCGTGCCATAAATAAGCCGTGTGAACGAGGCCTTATAATGTTGTATCATTATTGTTGCATGTTTGTCTTGTGTTGTTTATATTGGAGTAATATGTTGCCGGTCTGAATGTTGTGACAGGCAAGGCGGAGCTCCGGGTATGCCTTGAGAAAGCATGTGTTCACGCGAAACGGCCGTTGGCAATTTCTGTCCGTCTGTCCCCGTCTGCTTTTTAATGGTAATTTTGGAATAAAGATGCAGAAAGCCAAGTGGTGAGTGTCGTTCCAGATCTTCTGGCTATTGCATGTACTGGAAATTTTAAACTTTCATTTTCAAGAGCCACCCTACTGAACATGCCCATAGCAATCAGTGCTGAGAAGAACAGTATCCAAACAGCAAAATATTTTTGACTTGCTTTGAATGCGGTTTTGATGCACATCCACAGCCATACCCACATCCAAACAGCAAGTAATCAGCATCCAAAAATGACACACAAATCCCCCCCTGAAAACAGCTTCAAAACATCTTAAATTAGAAATCCATGTCCAAAATAAACATACTTCTTGGCGCATTTTTTAGACATGTATTCCATGAAGTTTTCACACTGAAGAGGAAAAGTTGTACGTCCTCTCAGAAAGTGAAGATTACATTCTGAAAATTTAGTTAAGGGATAAGTAGGGCTGGGGTCAAACTTTGCATTTCTTGGATGCACCTCATACATTACTACCAGATATATTTTGATGAATTTTTTGAAACACGTGTTTTTTTGTATATGTTTCTCAGCGGCTGACAAATGCAACAACAATGCAGCGTTTAAACCCAGCTCTACTGATAAGTGACTGGCAGCGGTTTTGGGAGATAGCCAGAAAGGAGATTGTAAGCTTGAACCAACTCATCTGTTTTTAAGATTGGTTCAAATGTTGTGTTTTTAATTTTGTAAAAAAAAAAAAAAAAAACACACGCATAACAAGAATGCATGCAGGTTTTAATTAACCCAAATTTCACCTGGGCTTTAAATTTGAGTCAATTCTAAAAACACATCATTTTCTTTTAAAAACCGAGCACATTTAATGCATGTGTAAACGCATCGGGTTTTCTGGTAGCAGAAACGCCTTAAAAAGGTGTTCACACCTTGAACTTTGATAGCATATACAATAGGATATGGTAAGTGTGGTAGGTGAGGGTACCAGAGGTATGACCCGCACTATCTCAAGAACTGGGTCCCCAAAGTGTCGGCTCGGAATAGAGAGGTGATCACGCTTGTGCTCGACTATCCATTCTGTTCTATGGGAGTTCCGATTACAGGTGAGTGGTGTGTGAGTCTGGCTCTCTATTCTGTACTGAGGCGTTTCCGAAATAGTTGTGGGTGGAAATACCCCTTTAAAATAAAATAATAAAGTGCATGCACGACCTTGACTTACATCTATCAGAATTTTAAGGGGGTGTTAACCCTTAATGGATATGTTGTAGATTGGGTCAATGTACATCTGCAACTTAAATATTCTCTTACAAAAAAAAAAAAAAAAGTTTCAAGTCCATATAGAAACATCATAGCCACAGTGCAATCCATGGAATACCACCATTACACTGGGGCATGAGCACATAACTGGATAGGACTTTCTTCCTCACCTGGGAAGATGTAGGCATTGTTCCCCTGCCCGGGCTTAAAGGTACGGCCATCATTTAATGTCACTGTATCAAATGGGCTGCCACTGGCAAAGAGACAGCGCCCCTGGAAAATACAAAATAAAAATGTAAAAATGTAAATTCCTGATTTGATGTCAGTGAGAACTTTATGGACATAAGATGCTGTAATGAACACAACCTCCGTCCAAGTATAGGCTTCCTCCGCTGTACACTCAGCCTTTGCTGTTGGATTACTAAGAGCAAAGATGACCGGCCTCTCGTTAATTGCACTCATTGCTCTAATAATGTCTTTGGTGAAGAGTCGACCAGCTCCAGCAACACCTACATATATAATAAAAAAAAAAATAAGACAATTATATCTATGTCCCAACTTCATTGTATGGATGGTCAAGTACTGTATTACAAAGCAAACACCTCTCCTGAAATACTTTGTGCTGCTAGTGACCCTGTCCCATTGCCTATGTAACTTTCATCCTATAACACTTGCCCCTGATCACTGTGCTCACTCATTACTAGGGAACAAAACAAGCCAATGACCCGTCGCCCATTAGCATCGGATAATGGGCCCTGGCTCACCGGCATTGGACAACAGCATACGCCTTTCCTAAAACACTCTTTGCTTCTAAAGAACTTCCACCACTTCTCTTACCCTTCTCACAACATGACCTTGCCCAGCTACTTGCACCTGTCCTCAGTGATGTGACCACACAAGTACACAGGCTGCCGTCTCATAAACGGATTACTCACCAATGATTGCAGTAGGCTTCAGAACATTGACTGCATCCAGAAAGCTTCCCACTAACTGATCTGGAGGAAGATGTGCAAAAGACTCCTGATTGCCGTCCACTCCTTCATCACGGCCCTAAGAATCACAGAGAAATGTATAGAAATGTGTGAAATAACACAAATGTCCCCAATGTACAAGAATATAACTACTATAATACTGCTCCCGATGTACAAGAATATAACTACTATAATACTGCCTCCTATGTACAAGAATATAACTACTATAATACTGCTCCCGATGTACAAGAATATAACTACTATAATACTGCCCCCTGTGTACAAGAATATAACTACTAGAATACTGCCCCCTGTGTACAAGAATATAACTACTATAATGCTGCTCCCATGTACAAGAATATAACTACTATAATGCTGCTCCCTATGTACAAGAATATAACTACTATAATACTATCCCCTATGTACAAGAATATAGCTACTATAATACTGCCCCCTATGTACAAGAATATAACTACTATAATACTACCCTCTATGTACAAGAATATAACTACTATAATACTGCTCCCGATGTACAAGAATATAACTCCTATAATCCTCCCCTCTATGTACAAGAATATAACTACTATAATACTGCCCCCTATGTATAAAAAGTATAATTACTATAATACTGCCCCCTGTGTACAAGAATATAACTACTAGAATACTGCCCCCTATGTACAAGAATATAACTACTATAATACTATCCCCTATGTACAAGAATATAGCTACTATAATACTGCCCCCTATGTACAAGAATATAACTATAATACTACCCTCTATGTACAAGAATATAACTACTATAATACTGCTCCCGATGTACAAGAATATAACTACTATAATACTACCCTCTATGTACAAGAATATAACTACTATAATACTGCTCCCGATGTACAAGAATATAACTACTATAATACTACCCTCTATGTACAAGAATATAACTACTATAATACTGCCCCCTATGTATAAAAGTATAATTACTATAATACTGCCCCCTGTGTACAAGAATATAACTACTATAATACTGCCTCCTATGTACACGGATATAACTACTATAATACTGCCCTCTATGTACAAGAATATAACTACTATAATACTGCCTCCTATGTACAAGAAAATAACTACTATAATACTGCCCCTATGTACAAGAATATAACTACTATAATACTGCTCCCGATGTACAAGAATATATACTATAATACTACCCTCTATGTACAAGAATATAACTACTATAATACTGCTCCCGATGTACAAGAATATAACTACTATAATACTGCTCCCTATGTACAAGAATATAACTAATATAATACTGCCCCCTACGTACAAGAATATAAGTACTAAAATACTACCTCCTATGTACAAGAATATAATTACTATAATACTGCCCCTATGTACAAGAATATAACTACTATAATACTGCCCCTATGTACAAAAGTATAATTACTATAATACTGCCCCCTGTGTACAAGAAATTTTTATAATACTATAATACGCCCCCTATATACTTAATACTACCCTCTATGTACAGATATAACTGCTATAATACTGCCTCTATGTACAAGAATATAACTACTATAATACTGCCCCCTATGTACAAGAATATAACTACTATAACATTGCCCCCTATGTACAAGAATATAACTACTATAATACTGCTGGTTATGAACAAGAATATAACAACTAGATTATCTTCCATACACAAATTTGTAGCCTAAAAATATGAGAATCAAACCTTAATAATGTTGGCCTCTCACCTGCACTAGCAATCCAAACTTGTCAAACATCCAGATCTTCTCTCGTGCAGCCTCTGCAGTTATACCATTTTCCATCATTGCCATAACAATAAGGTTAGCAATGCCCAGAGCAGCCTGAGAAAGAAGCAAAAAGTAATGTATTAGCCATAAACCAAGAAAAACCCAGGGATTAACGTCTATAACAAGTCAACCTTCCGGATTATATCTGGGTGAGAAACGCAGGTTTCCCTATTCCTGACTAGAAGGACAGAAATGGTTTATAAAAGTTAATGGATACTCTAACCCTTCCTGACCACATATGGTGAATATATACGGCAGGTGTGCCGGTCCGCAGGGCCATGTATTTATGGTCTTTTTCCCACACTGAACCATTCCTGCTGCACAGAGGAACATCCTTTTGTCGGAGCACTGTATCTGGGAGTAGACTGGTTCAGGTCTTGGTGATCGCATTAGGACCACAGACAGCAAGTTACAGTCAGAACAGCATGTGCAGCAGGTACGCCCTGTCTCGCCCTTCAGATAACAAACATTCTCCGGTCCTGATGAAATCATTGAGGCACGGCCCAGCCGGTCCCTACAATGGCACCTGGACCGGAAGCCCTTAGCTAATGGCAGATCTGGATAACCTCATGCTGCAAAAGACCAAAATTACTAGTAGTATTGTACTGATATCAAATTCAACCAGAATCCAAGCAACTAGGGTTTGTGTTTCAAACTGCATTTTTGCAAAAAAAAGAAAAAAAAAGAGATTTGGACCCTAACTTGGTGCGACATTACTTCTGGTCTGATGCCGCTTTTGATATCTCTTCCAGTTTCCCTATTTTACCAACAGGTTTCAGAACCCAGAGGTGATGTTGGAAGTCACACTGGACATCGCTCATCATAACGTTTTCCAAAACCGAAAGGGACGTGAACATCACATAGGAAAAGAAACTAGGAATTATGTCACACGGCATTATGGGAAAGGAGCTGGGAAGCTCATGCGCCCTCTATTGGATGTAACAAATCCTCAATTTGCTTCTGATTCACCGAATCTTTAAGAAGCAAAAGGAATATTAGCCAAGCCAGTATCACTCATCTGCATACAGCCATTTCGGGGTATTTGCCCCTAATCAGTGTAGTGCAGAGCGATACTGGCTTGGCTGGGTGGGAGGTAATGAGTGGCTGAGAAAGGGGAACATCTCTCCTTGCACCGGTTAAGGTGTGTAGAGATTTGTTTTGCCTTTTTGCTCTTTATTAAGCATCTGCATATCACAAGGCATTATGGGAAAGGAGCTGGGAAGCTCATGCGCCCTCTATTGTATGTAACAAATACTCAGTTTGCTTCAAATTCACCCAATCTTTAAGAAGCAAAAGGAATAGTAGCCAAGCCAGTATCACCCATCTACATACAGCCATTTCGGGGTATTTACCCCTCATCAGTGTAGAGCAGAGTGATACTGGCTTGGCTGGGTGGGAGGCAAGGTAGGAATTATGTCAAAAGGCAAGTTACCCCTAAATGCATAGAAACCCTAACCCCAACTTAGGGTTGCGGTCAGTGATAGGGTTAGAAGAAAAAAAAAAAAAAAAAAAGTTCTTTGTGACGTCCCAAACCCAAGCTCTGTCAAACCAAACAAGGGCCTATTCGAGCAACACCAAAGGCGGAGTTCCCAAAGCACAGTAAAGTCCTGGTCTGAAAGTGACTTCTCTATTCTGGATGCCAAAACTAAAATCCTGGAGCCTCTTCTCTTATATCTCTGTGTTGTGCTGCTCCTCTGTTATTCCTCCTAGAAATGTATCACTGAATCTGTCAGATGGGTGTGACCAATTTGGGCGCGTCCCTGCAGTGTGACATTGTCCAACAAGGGATACGATAATAAACAAATTCCTTACGGTGTTCTCGACCAGTGAACCCGAGAGGAAAGGGTGTTCTACAACAAAAGAAGCGCAGCTGGGATTCTATGAATAAAAACCACCTGAATGACGATCTATGGACAGGTGCTCACCTGGTTCGGCTGTACATATACCCAGTGCAGCTCGTGGGAACGCCTGAGAGCTCCTTTCAGTGTAGATCAGGGGTCCTCAAACTACGGCCCGCGGGCCGCATGCGGCCCACCGAGGACTTTTATCCGGCCCGCCGCCACCATCCACCGCCAATGTTGAGGTGATGTGCAGTAAGGCACCGGCGGTGGCGGCAGCGGCACAGCCGCTGTACACAAAGACCCTGCTAAAATCACTAGCTAAGCTGGCCCCTGTAAGTGACGGAGGGCGGACACTCGTCACCCATACCATGGGAGGTGCCGTGGGGCGGTGACGTGAGGACCATCGCGAGCAGCGTAACGTTAGGTTGCCAGTTTTATGTGGAATGGTGGGGACGGGCACTCTGCAGAGGACGGGAGGTGCCTGAGGACGGACACTACACAATCTATGGGAGGTACCTGTGAGTGAGTGGTGGAGTGTCCGCCCTCCATCACTCACTCACAGGCTCCTCCCATAGATTGTAAGTGTCCACACCTCCCGTCCTCTGCAGAGAACCCGCACCCACCACCACACAGCGTTCCCGCCACAGGAGAGGCAAAGTCTCCTTCTCCGAATGTCAGGGCAGGAGCCCCCCCTTCCCTTATGAGCCAGGGCAGGAGCCCCCACCCACCTGCTGCATCAGGGCAAGAGCCCCCTTATGAGGCAGGGCAGGAGCCCCCACCCACCTGCTGCATCAGGGCAAGCGCCCCCAGATGAGCCAGGGCAGGAGCCCCCCACCCACCTGCTGCAGCAGGGCAAGAGGCCCCTTATGAGCCAGGGCAGGAGCCCCCACCCACCTGCTGCATCAGGGCACGAGCCCCCTTCTGAGCCAGGGCAGAAGCCCCCCACCGACCTGCTGCATCAGGGCAAGAGCCCCCTTATGAGCCAGGGCAGGAGCCCCACCCACCTGCTGCATCAGGGCAAGAGCCCCCTTATGAGCCAGGGCAGGAGCCCCCCACCCACCTGCTGCATCAGGGCAAGAGCCCCCTTATGAGCCAGGGCAGGAGCCCCCACCCACCTGCTGCATCAGGGCAAAACCCCACTTATGAGGCAGGGCAGGAGCCCCCCCCAGCTGGGTCAGGGCAGGAGCCCCCTTGTGAGGCAGGGCAGGAGCCCCCCCAGCTGTGTCAGGGCAGGAGCCCCCCCCGCTGTGTCTGGGCCGGCCCCCCCCTGCTGTGTCAGGGCAGGAGCCCCCTTGTGAGGTGAGGCAGAAGCCCCCCTCCCTGAGTGTCAGGGCAGGAGCCCCCCCCGCCGAGTGCCTGAGTCCGGACAGCCATGAGACAGGAGCCTACTTGGTCGGACAGAGGTAACCACTTTTTTAGAAGCCCTTTAATTATTATGGATCGTAATGTGCTGTCCTAGTCCCTGTTCCTTGCTTAGCTTGTCAGGTGTCTGGGAAAGCTGGGTGACGACGTGAGTAGAGCTCACAATGTCGGACACATTTGTTATAGACTCCCCAGTTTTCCCAGATGACAAGTTTGTCTCGTTTGCAGGTGATCTATTCCTGGCACTCATCCCTGATTATTGCTCAGAAGACTTGTCATCTGGGAGAGCTGGAATCTATAACAAATGTGGTCAGGAATGGGAATTCTACAAATGTTGTCATGGTGACTGACCAGCAACGCTGTGTACACCGATACAAATCCCCCGTGGGTAAAAGTGAAAAAGTTAAAAAACAAAACAAAAAGTGAAACACGAAAAATAAAATAAAAAAACACGTACACTGCCCTTTTCCCCTTTACAAATGCCCATTGCCCAAAAAAGATTTAAAAAAACAATTTATGCATGTTTGGTATCCGCCGCGTGTGTAACAATCTGCTCTATAAATTTGTCATGTTATTTAACCCCATGATGAACGGCGATAAAAAAAGTCACAGAATGTGATTTTTGTTCATCCCTCAGCACGTAAAATGGATTAAAAAGCGATCAAAAAGCCATATAAATGCCAAGTGACCCCAAGTAAAACGTCAGGTCATCCCGCAAAAAAATAAAAGTCCTTACACAGCTCTGTATACAGAAAAATAAAAATGTTATGGCTATCAGAAGACAGCAATGCATAAATATTATTTTACTCAATAAAATTAATTAAAGTGCTTCAACATGAAAAACTATATAAATTGGGTATCGCCGTAATCGCATCGACCCACAAAGTAAAAAATTTTTTAAAAACTATATTCCGGCCCTCCAATGTCTAGAGGACCGTGAACTGGCCCCCGGTCTAAAAAGTTTGAGGACCCCTGGTGTAGATGGTATAGCGGCTCCTACTCGCTCCCGCCTAGGTGCCACGAGGACGCCAGGGAAATGATTAAATAGTTCGCTTGGAAGATCCGCAGATCAAACTTGCTGGAAGGGGCGGCTGGATGAAGCGCTATTTTAGAAAGGACTTACACTAGGCTCAACATAAGTTGAGAGAATATTTAATTAAAAGTAAAATGTATTACGCATTTCTCAGGTCCTCCTGCTTCCTCAGATACATTTTACTTTTAAATAAATATTCTCTCAACTTATGTTGAGCCTATTTTAAGTCCTTTTAAAATAGCGCTTCATCCAGCCGCCCCTTCCAGCAAGTTTGATCTGCGGATCTTCCAAGCGAATTATTTAATCATTGTCCAATAAGGCCATGTTCACACGGTGTATTTGCAGGGCGTAATTACGCCCCGCAATTACACCATGTGACCGAGGGCGGGGCGGGAGCGGGGGACTGAGCAGGGGGCCGGCACTTCGACGGCCCATTGACTTGAATTGCCAGCGGCGCGTATACGCCGCTAGTAATTCATATGTCAATTATCTCCCCGCCCGGGCGAGGAGACGTAATGCATAGTTCTCTATGAGAACTGTGAATTACCGTAATGAATGGGCCGTTTTCGGCCTGTAATTGGCGCACTTCGGCGCGTAGTTACGGACCGAAATAAGGCCCATTTTAAGCCGTGTGAACATGGCCTAAGGGCTGACACACCTCTCGGAACACTGGAATGATGGCACCCAGGTGACTGAATCAGTAATACATTTCTAGGAGGAATACCATGCCCCAGAATTGCTATTTCACAGGGAACACAAGGATTTACTAAACCAGACCTGTCAGGAAATGTCGCAGGTTCCCTTAAAGCTTATAATAACAAGTCACATAATGTCTGCTGCAAATGAAGATTATCCTGTAATTGTGCAGTAACAGATGCCAGATTTACTATATGTACAGAGGTAACTGTAGCCATAGCAGCTCTTATGGAGTCCATAGGTCGAGGAGGCCCATTCAGCACTAAGGACAACGTATCTTTTTTATAGGGAATAAGAAGTTGGTGGCTTTCTTATCTCTAGCACCGCTACATAGGATGTCATGTATAGCGCTATTGTCCAGACCTTTAATTATAGCTACTTTTCCTGCCATTTCAGTTAGCTGTCATTATATGGTAGTGGCAAGTCTCATTTTGATATGGGGCCTTATGAACTCTCCTTATGCCCTTGTGATAAACTGCACTCAGATTGTACACAAGTAATATCAGTATGACAAACCTCTCCTGCCCCAAGGAAGAGAACTCTCTGCTCGGTGATGGGTTTCCCAAGCACCAGCTGTGTTGCGAGGAGTCCAGCCAGCGCCACAGAGGCCGTACCTTAGGGAACAGTAAAGCACTCATAAGACAGGAAATAAAAGCAGATTTACACTGGAAACTAAAGAGGACTTGTGACCAATCCTAACATGTTTATTTTAGTAAATCCCTGTATTCCCTGTGAAACAATAATCCTGGAGCCTCTTATCTTATACCTCTGTGTTGTGATGTTCCCCTGTTATTCCTCCTAGAAATGTATTACTGAATCTGTCAGCTGGGTGTAACTCATTGGGATGGGTGGGGTTATGTCCCTGTACAGACTGTTTTTGTCCATTTGGTGCTGACAGGATCAGTGTGTGCAGGGACACGCCTTGGAGAACTGGATTGGTAACACCCAGCTGACTGATTCAGTAATACATTTCTAGGAGGAATAACAGAGGAACAGCACAACACAGAGTTATAGGAGAAGAGGCTCCAGAATTGGTATTTCACAAGTATTTACTAAACCGAATATGGCAGGAAACGTCACAGGTTCTCATGAACACATGCCTAAAATGAAATATAAATGTCTATAATTAGAGAGGAGCTGCTACTAGATCTACTCGCTCCAATTTATACATGACTGTTCTTCAGAAGAGCAGGTAAAAGCAGCGCTGCAGGTCACTTCCTCAGCACGCTTTGGGGGTACAGCGGGTTGAGAAGTCACTCTGACCGCAATGTTTATGGGGTCTCAGTTTGATAACACATTTTATAGCCATTGGCTAATCTGGAACCCGGCCTGTATTTTGGATTGGACATTTGCATTTGCTCTCTATTTGACTAGGCTATATGAACAGGGGCTATCTTGAGTAAACAGCCCCTGTAAGAACCCAGGTTATTGCAGCATGTTTAATGAACCACGCATTTCCGCAGCTTCTGTAGCATCTTTTCCCTTCATTGCAGCACAAAACTACTTCTAAAAATAGAGAATGATGTATTTGGTGACTCTTGTCTCTATGACCGCACCACATCTTACAGAAATCAGAAAGGATCCAAATAAAGCATTGAGACTTTAACATCAGGCACAGAATGAGATTAGTCTTTCATGTTTTTTGTTTTTTTTTTTAACGTGCACTAATTGTCCATTTTGATTTTTCTCCTCCGAGTATTATCCAATGGTTCCTTTACCATACTAGTGTACTCGGCTGCTATCCACTATTAGCATTTTTTTTTTATAGCAGGCCTTACCTTGGATGTCATCATTGAAAGTACAATATTTTTCTCGGTACTTTCTCAGGAATCGGAAGGCATTGTGGTTCCCAAAGTCTTCAAACTGGATGAGGGTGTTCTGGCCGTACCTAGAAAACACATCAGTGAGTACCCATTAAAGGGGTTGTATGTAGAGAAAGGTAACGAGTACAGCTCACCGGACTCCTCGATTGCCACAGGGTCATATAACTCTCATTAGTCCTGGTATGGTGCATGGAAGATCATCCTGGCTGGAAATGAAGGCACACTGTAGACTGAAAACGAGGGTAATCCAGCACCCATGAACACAGGATTAGGTTCGTAGAAAACAAGGTTCACTCTTTATTGAAAACTTCTTAAAAACATGGTTAAAAACATCCAAACTGTGAGCGTGAGTTTACGCGTTTCAGGCTAAGTTGTTAGCCCTTAATCATAACATTCTCTAAGCGTCAAACAGATTTTCTTATTTATACTCCCAGGAAGTAATTAACAATTCCACCTGATGTTTAACTCCTAGGATGCAGAAACAATAGACGCCCTGTCTGCAGTAGCAGCGTTAAACATATTCCTTGGGTATCTGAATATCTGCATACACTGGTAGTATTACGCAAGCTATAATATGCGACAAATAATAAATCTACACAAATATCCCGTATATGCATGTAATGAAAATACAGTATGTTAACTTAAGGTACCTTAAATACAACTTGTCATAAACATGAAAGTCCCTCTTCTTAAAATATGTAGAGTACCATTTAGTATAAATACATGAGATCTGTTCTATGATTCAATCCTAATGGACATCTTGTATCAAGCGTAAGAATCCAATATGCTTCTCTATTGGTGAGGACCTTCCTCCAATCCCCCCCACGTATGGGTTTTTTGACATATTCAATTGCCATCACTTTTAAATGTTCCACACTATTATGATACATCCGGGAAAATGTTTAAAACCCGAACTTTACGGGACCTGGAGGCTTGCTCATATCGTTCCCTAATTCCCAACATTAAGGCATCTGGGTGAAAACCCACAAAATTTTAGATTGCAAGTATCGCACCAAGCCAGATATACTACATGTGAACTATGACAGTTCATAAAACTGTGAATTTTATATTTTTTTATGTGTGACATAAGACTCGAAATTTCCCGATTTGACCATATACTTGCATTGTCCGCACCTACTGGTACCGCATCTGAACGAGCCCTTAAAATCAATCCACGTATCTCTTCTGCGGACCGAGGTGTTGACAAACATACTGGGCGAAACTACACTCCTATAGCCCCTAGGTTTTTTAGAAATGTATTGACACCCTTCTTTTAAATCTCCCGAATTTGGGGATCTGCTGTAAAATAGGTAAGTATTCTGTATAAATTTTGGTAATCTCAGAAAATTGTCTGCTGGGAAAAAAGTAGTGAAACATATTGGAAACTTATCTCTTGTCCGATTCCTCCTTGATGTAAACAATGAGTTTATCCCTAAATTTTTCGCTGATGCTCTATTTATACCCTCTCTAATCTGCCAAGTTCTATAACCCCTACTTTTTCATCTCTGGGTAATGATATTCTTCTCTGTCTCATAAACTTCTAGACTGCTACAGTTTCTTTTAGATCTGATGAATTCCCCTGTCGGAAGATTGTTTATTACATGCTTGGGATGGCAACTTGAAGCATGAAGAAATTTATTCCCTGCAATAGGTTTTCTGTGGGGTTATCGAATGAATTTTACCACTAGCTGAATCACCCATAAGTTTTAAGGTCCCAAAAATTGGATCTCCCTGGAATTCATTTCGTAGGTGAATTTCAAATTCTCATAATTGGAATTCAGATAATTCACAAAAAGGGGCACTGACATAGACGATCCCTGCCAAATTACCGGGGTATCGTCTATGTATCTCCCATACCAATAAATATCTGTAGCAAAGGGTTATTCATCACTGTATAAAAGCGTTTCTCTTCCCACCAGTGCCACAAATATATTCGCCAAGAAAAGGGGAAAAACACGCCCCCATGGGACAACCCTGTATTTGTAAGTAAAAACGTGTCACTAAAGGAGAAATAATTGTGTCCCAAAAAGAAAAACTGTCGCCAACAAAATTATTGTTTCAGATGGTCGCTATATAAAGGGTATATTTATCCATTTTACAACGCTCCTGCCTCTAGTGCTAAAAATTTTGTGGGATAGAAGTATATAAAGAAACTATATCACATTTACACCCAAAGAAAATCTGGCCTCCATGTACTCGTTCATGCATTTCAAGACTTCCCTCGAATCCTGCAGAAAACTAGGGGATCTGAGAACCAAGGGCTGAAGATGCCTGTCTAGCCACGATTAGAAGATTTCATATATAGAGCCAATTTCCAGAAATGATGGGCGCAGGGTGGTGGGAAGGTCCCTTTATGTACCTTGGGTAAACGGTTGGGAAAATGGGGGGTTTTGGGAAATTTCACTTTCATGTCATCCCTCTGTTTAGCTGGAAGTAAAATCCATAGTGAAGCCCTCTTGTAACAATTTGTCTACTTTGTTTGAAAAGCATTTCGTGGGATCTGTTGAGAGTTTTCTATATACAGTATCTACATTTAACATGTTGTTGACTTCTCTAAAATAGAGATCTCTATCTAATACTGTTATAGTCCCTCCTTTGTCTGATGCACGTATGAGATACGGATTAGATGCTAAATCTTTTAACGCCTGTGACTCCCTTAAAGTTAGATTACTACGACTCTTGGTGTGTTGAGGTGTAAATCTCTGAGCTCCCCTCCACTAAAAATTGAAAAAACCTCCATGGATTTTAGTTCTCGAGTTGACCGGGTAAAAGTCCCTATTCCTATGTATTGAAGATT